>JAMXBB010000009.1:76080209-76308835 GCA_024138015.1 Lumnitzera littorea | reverse complement strand
CCCCTCCCCCTTCTGTTCCGGGTTACTTAACTAAGACCTACATTTGGTATAAAAGCTCAACTCTAGTATCATTTAAAGTTCTAACGTCATGGCTAAAGGTAGTGGAAGTAGTGGTTCTACCAAACAATTGAAAAAGCTCCATTTTTTTGTTCTAAATTTTCTTATTAAAAGTTTAGTATGGAGATGTATGTTAAGGCATATGATTATTAAGTATGGCGAATTATTGAAAATAGAGATGCAAGACTTCCTAAGAGCATCATCACTGAAGGTGATAGTGCTAAAGTAGAGCTAAATTCCAATACCAAAAATCTACCTTTATCTACAATAGCTCAATTTGAATTTTATCCAATTTCAGCTTGTAGATCAGCAAAAGAGATATGGGATACGTTAGCATAGATATATGATGGCACAGACACTATCAAAGATACAAGGATCAATTCTCTGATGCAATAGTGCGAAACATTTCATATACTACATGGAGAAAAAATAGAAGAGCCATTCAGCAAATTTACTACTATCGCAAATGCACCATCATCTCTTGGAAATTAAATTGATGATTTGGATCTTATACAGAAGATGTTAAGAGTACATTCTAAAGCGTAGAATGTAAAGAAAACTACTAATGAAGAAACGTGTGATATAAAAAGATTGACACTTAACTAGTTGAGGAGCAAACTGTTGGTGTATGAGGTAAATTTTCTTAAATCAAAAGTTGTACTAAAAGAAACAAAGAAAAAGGGGGGTAGCCTTAAAGCTCAGAAGATTGATACTAATTCAGATTCAAAAAGTGAAAGTGATGACAAAGATGACGTTACCCTTATTCCAAGAAGATTAAACAAGATGATCAAAAGATAAGGTAAGAAAAGATTTTCTAAGCATACCTATTTAACAAAAACATTGTAGGTAAGAGATACAAGGAGAGAGAAAAAAAAAAGGATAAAAAGGAGAATAAATAAGTAAAGTGCTAGGAGTGCAAAAAGCTTGGACATATTAAATATGAATGTCTCGTACTAGTAAAGAAACTAGAAAAATACAAGAAAAAGTACAAGTCATTGTTAGCCACTTCGAGTGACGAAGACGAATCAAAAACTGAATCAGGAGATAAAACAAATGATGAAGAAGAAGCCAACCTATGTCTAATGGCACTATTCAAGGTAAGTTCTGATTTCGAAGATGATATATCAGAAAGTGTATGCAAAGAAATAAAAAAGCTACTAAACGCCTTAAAAAAGGCTAATCTAAAACTAACCAAAATCAAAAGAGAGAGATAAAAGACCTAAAAACTAGAAAGTGATCAAATAATTTAGGAAAATGAACACTTGAAAGAAGAAATAGATGTACTTAAGACAGACAAAGAAGCACTAGAAATTTATAGTGATAATATTTGTATTGAAAATAAGAATTTAGAAAAAGACAATAGAGAATTAAAAGATGAGATAAGTAACTTGAGATCAAGGATTGATGACTTATCTAATTCAGCAGACTCAATATTTAATAAATTTTGTGAAAGTGATAAAAAGCTATAGATGCTTATTGCCTTACAATGATTGGATAAAACTCAAATAGGATTAGGATTTGAATATGGAGATAATTTAAAAACAAACAAAACAACAATATCTATTAAAGGAACGGAAGTTCTAAATAGTTCAATAAATAATTCTAAAGAGACATAGCAAAATCATTTGATCCAAAATAGAACAATTAGAGGACCAATTAGAGGTTCGATCAAAAGATATGATAGAAGGCACTCAAATCAAAAGGTGTAGGCAAAAGACAAGTATAATAAGTCATATAGATGTTTCTTTTGTAATTTATTAGGACATATTGAAAGATATTGTTACTTCAAAAATCACAAGCTTAGTAATTACCAAGCAAAAACACTAAATGAACATGGTATCTAGACAGTGGGTCTTCTTGTCACATGAATAAAGATGCCTTACTCTTCACAAACATCAAATGGAAAGAAGGTGATTTTGTCAAATTTGGAAACAATAGCAAAGGACAGATTATTGCTTCTAGTAACATCGTAACTCCTCCGCACAACATTGAAAATGTCTTTTTGGTGAAAGGACTTAAACATAATTTCTTGAGTATAAGTTAGCTATGTGACAAAGGTTATAAGATAACGTTTGATCAAAATAAGGTAGAAGCCTTTGACCAAAATGGCTTAAAATTATTTGAAGGTTTTAGGAAAAAGAACATATACTTAATTGAACCAGCTAAAGTAAATATTGAAAAATGCTTTCATAGTATTATAGATGATACTTTTCTATGGCATAAGAAGCTAAGATATGTACATTTCAATCAATTGGAAAATTTATCAAAAAATAATTTAATTTACGGACTACCTAATATAAGTATAAAAGAGGATATATGTTGCATAAGTTGCCTTAAGAATAAGTTAACATCAACAACTCACAAATCAAAGCAAGTAATCATATCCAAAAGACCTTTAAAATTACTTCATATGGATCTATTTAGACCCACTCGAACATTAAGTTTAGGAGGTAATAGATACGGTACAGTAATTGTTGATGATTATTATCGATATTGTTAGGTGCTATTTTCGAGGAATAAAAGTAATGCTTTTAATGCCTTTAAAAGGTTTGCTAGACAAGTTCAAAATGCAAAAGGGTATACTATTATTAGTCTTAGAATAGATCACAATAACAAGTTCAACAATGAAGATTTCATTAGATTTTGTGAAAACCAAGGAATCACTCACAATTTCTTAACTCCATATACTTTACAATAGATTAAGGTCATAGAACGTAAAAATAAAACCATATAAGAAATGACATGAACTCTTCTAAATGAAAGTAGGATTGCACAGTATTTTTAGGTCGATGCTATCTCAACATCTTGCTATATAATTAATCAAGTCTACTTGAGACCTTTAACTAAGAAAACCTCATATAAAATGTACAAAAGGAGAAAACCTACAATTTCATATTTCCATATTTTTCAATCAAAGTGTTACAATAAGAAGCTCAAACAAAATCTATGCAAATTTGAAGAACAAGCAGATGAAGGAATCTTCTTAGGATATTCCTTACGAAGCAAAGCATTTTAGCTATACAATAAAGCTGCTTAAGCAATTGAGGAATCAATTAATGTAAAATTCATTGATGAAGCAAAGACTAAAGAATCAAATGATGAATTCGATAATACAGGTAAGAATTATTTCTCCCATAAGAATGAAACTAGGAAAAAAGAAATAGAGAAAACAAGAATTGTTGAGGAAGCTTAACTATAGACTCCTTCAGAAGATAAATTAGAAGGTGTGTTAGAAGTCATCCAAGTAAGTTTAGAACCTCAAAGGACTTAAAGATATAAATCATACCATCCACCAGAACAAGTTATTAGAGACATATATTCCAAAGTTAAAACCAAAGTGAGATTACAAAATATTGAAGATCACTTTGCTTTAATATCCAAAATAGAGCCAAGAACTATAGATGAAGCTTTATCTGATGTCAATTGGACAAAAGTGATGTAAGAAGAGCTTACACAATTTAAGAGAAATCATGTATGGTCTCTTGTTCCTAGACCACAAAACAAAACAATTATTGGCACAAAATGGATGAGCATAGAAAAATAAGTAGAAATAAAGCTAGACTTGTTAAGAAAGGATATTAACAAGAAGAAGGAATAGACTTCAACGAAACATATGCACTTGCTACACGTTTGGAAGCTATAAGATTGCTTTTGGCATTTGCATATTACAGAAGTTTTAAGCTATTTTAGATGGATGTTAATAGTGTAATATTGAATGGTTATCTAAAAGAAGAAGTCTTTGTTGAACAACCCTCTGGGTTTGAAGATCCATTTAAAGAAAATTATGCATTTAAGTTAAGAAAGGCATTATATGGGCTAAAAGAAGCACTTCGTGCATGGTATGAAAGACTTAGTAAATTTCTCATTAAGAATTGATTTAAAAGAGGATGGGTTGATACTACTCTATGTATCAAGTATTATGATGATGATTTGCTTGTTCAAATTTACATAAATGATAATATTTTTAGTGCTACTAACAAACAATATTGCAAGGATTTCTCTAAGACGATACAGGCCGAGTTCGAAATGTCCCTAATGGGAGAATTAAACTTTTTCCTCGGTCTTCAAATAAAACAAAGGATGGGATTTTTTTTCATCATGAAAAATATACCAAACAAATTCTCAAAAAGTTTGGATATGAAAATACAAAGGAAGCTACAACTCCCATGTCAACCTCAATACGATTAGAACCAAATGAAACAAGTAAGAAGGTAAGCGAGAAGTTTTACAGAAGTTTAATTGGTTCTTTACTATATTTAACTACTTCTCAACCCGACGTTATTTTTAGTATTTGCTTGTGTACTAGATTTGAAGCTAATCTTACTGAATTACATTTAGCTACAGTAAAATGAATATTTAAATATATATCATACATAAGTAATCAGGGTTATCAGAGAATACAACATTAATCTAATGGGGACTAATAGTAGGAATAGAATTTCGTTTATAGATGATAGGGCATTTTATATCATTGAGAAACATAGGAAGAACAAATTACCATAATCTTTGTTTGAGGGGGAGGTTTCAGATGAGGAATCAAAAAGTGTAGTAGATGATGATGAAGAGGAAGAATTTGAAAGTAATGAGGATGTTTTAAGGAAAGTAAAAGGTGAGAAAGCAATTAAGCTTAAGGAAAAGAAGGAAAGGTGTTTGATTTGAAGACCAGACGAAAATTCTCAATCAATGATGGAAAGAAAAGGAAGAGAACGTCTGAATCAAAAGATGAATCAAACAATTCTGATAGCTAGCTAAACAAAGGGAAGAACTATCGAGTTAGTTCTAGAAGTAAAATTTCTAAGCAAGAGGTTGAGGATCTGATGGACAAGAAATTTACAAATTTCAAGAATCTGATGAAAACTCAATTTGGCAAGATGACTCAACCACTAGCCACAAAGGATCCTTCAGCTCAATCGTTATCTTCCTTACTACAACAACCTCTGGCTGAACAAAAACCAATTCAACCAATCCTATCACCATCCTCTCCATCCAACATCATTTAGGCCACCAAATCCCTTAAACAATTTCCTAATCCTCTATAAGAAACTCAATAGCCTAAAATTCAACCTACTCTACCATCTGTATAAGCATCTAATCCATCTCCTAAATCAACTTCTACTCTAAATATTCCTGCTACTAATCCATCTTTTGAAGAAGTTTTCACTCCACTCAAACCCCTTCAAGACAAATTTTATATCTACCTTAAAAGTTTAATCAACCATCAAACCCCAAAAGGATTAAGAAGTCTTGTCCTAAGAAGAAATCTTAGATTTTCTATTGTTCGTTGAACTCTTCTTATGCTAGTTGTTTTTGTGTTCACTCTTTGTTTTTTCTTCTGTTTAGACTATGTTTTATGTTTCTAGTTGGTTTTGTGTTTTGTCATGAATTCTAGAAGTTTACAATCTTTTATGACAAACTTTATCTTATGATCTCACCTATGCTTTTGAGAATTGTTATAATCTCAAGGGAAGCCATTACTCTAAACCCTTCTTGTTGATAAGAAAAAGGGGGAGAAGAACAAAAGAGATAGATATGCTGCTAATATTGTTTAGCTACAAGTGTTATAGTGTTATGTTTTATGGATATTTTGCTTATCATTGATTTATGAAGGTTTTATTAACATCAAAAAGGGGGAGAATGTTCATCTCTTCATTATGTTTTGATGAAAAAAGAAAAAGATGATAACAACAAGGAATAATATTGAGATATTTACATGCATGTTTTACTTGATCAAATATTGCAATGTGTTTATTTGTTTCTTAGGTATATTAAATAAAGTCTTCTAAGATCTATTAAAGGATCAATTAGTGGACTGATTAGAATAAAAGAGAACTAAAATCAGGGAATACACTTGAGATATAAGAATCGTTGATTAAAGATCTTAAGAAGACCAAGCTTCATTTACTAATACATTTGGGAAATATGTTTAGTACATTCCACTACGTGGGTTTAAAATCTACGGGAATAAAATCAAATTTTTCTTGTTATAAAATCTATCTAAGATTGGAAAGTTTTGTTTTAAAAGAAGATTTTGATCAAGCCATTTGAATTTAAAAAGACTCATATATTGATAGCAAAATTTACCTTATATATACGTTTGAAGTACATAAAGTAAGCAGAGGAAATCTCACCATTTTTTTAGCATGTATATTATGGAAAGGAACTCACATATGTAGAAGGTCAACAAAGAGATATTTTTGTCAAAGCAAAAGTTCAGAATGAATTCTCTAAGGACTTACCTTAAAATAAGTTTCTAGCCATTGCAATTTCAGGTATATAAAGGACATAAGGTCTTCATAGAGCAGATACAAACGAAAATGAAAAACGAAAGAGAAAGAGATTAAAGAATTTCTACCATTATTCTAAAGTGGTGCAAACAATCCAACTCTGAGAATAGAAGATCAATCAGAAGCTTACATACTTATCCTCATACTAGTTCTTATTTGTCAAGGAACCATTTATTTTATTTTCCTCTTTGTCTTTTGTAATCCTAATATAAGTTTTATTTTAGAGAGATTTTTAATCTCTATAGTTTTGGGTGTTAGCTTAAGAGTAAAGCTAAGTGAGTCAAAGTAAAGAATATTATTTGTACCCTCTCTAAGTATTTGAGTATTGTGGAGATAGTAAGGCTGAAAGAGTACATTAAACACATGGCCGAAGCACTATAATTCATTTGCCTATTTCTTTAACTCTTATCTCTTAATTCTAAGCACTTCATTTATATTTCCTTATTCATTTATCTTCTAATCAATAACTTAAGTAATTAAGAGGATAAGCTTTACTCAAGTATCGCATTTGTTTAAAATTTGATATGTAACAAATTTATGACCCTACCCTTGTTCTTGATTACTTAACTGGGACCTATCCTCCTATTTACAACATATTTATATAGACATTTCTTGATTAACAAAAGATTCTTCCAAAATAGTTAACTCTAACCTAGAGCTCTCAAAAGGTTTTCCTCCCCTAATGGTGCCCCTCCTATGCTTCACCTTGACCTATAGATAAAATACATATTCACTCAGTTCACTATGAACTGAGTAAGAGTGGATAAAAAGACATAAAGCATGAGCAAGTCCTATAGATAATAATCCATGCAAAAGGTTAGACATTACAAGCATATATTAATATTTCCTAACTAAGGATTTCATGTAAGAATTTCATGCCATGCTTATGCGCATGAACAAATGCATCAATACTAATATCTTAACCTACCCTAGGGCAACTAGAAGTTGCCAAGGGATCTTTGAATAATTCAAGCCTAGGACTATAATAAGTAACCGAAGTCTTATCCTAACTAACCACATGACGGTCAAAAGATTTATTGATGCAATTCTATATATTGAAAGAAACCTAGCTTAGCCTAGCAATTTCTTATTTTAGAAAACTTGACCCATAGGTCATTTTTTTTAATGTACTAAGAAATAACATAGTACGATACCAAGCATGGTTACCAAGTAACACATCTTAGTTTCATAGCATATGTTATTCAGTTACCCTTGTCTTTCTTTGGTGCACTTCATTAATACAACTAAAACCTTGTATCAAGGTCACTTAGGCAAACAACTTGAAGGTTGAGCTAAGTCCTAGTGTTTTCTTAGATCTCAGCAACATCTTCATAATCATTGAGTAACACACCCATGCTTTATAATCAAGTTCAATCAACCAAGTACACAAGCATCACATATTCGGCAGACAACATATCCTAGAATTTTGAGCTTAAACATAGGCAACTAGACACATTATAGTGAATTACATAATTCAAAACCTAGTAAGTAGACATAAGTCTACTCATAACATAAAATATCCACTTAATTGCAGCTAATGCTCCTCGCTTTTAGTATCGTCTTCAAGTTCCAAGTTATGTTAATAACCTATAATCGTAGTTCACATTTCAGTTAATGATTAAGCTTTCGAGTGCTTTATTTAATCTTGAAGTATCTTCATGTGTTAAGGATGTGCACCTTAAGTATTTAGATAAGAAAGCTTCATTAGTACCTAGGACCTTCTATACAAGCTTCTACATGATCCTTATGTTAAGTTCCTTACCTTGTACATAATCTTCTACTAGGGTAGAGTCTTCACTTACTTCATTAACAATACCTTCTACTTAACCTTTTGCTTAAGGTTAGTCTTAGGATTCATTGTTAGGAAAGCTTCTACTAAAACATCTACTGAAATTCTATCTTTTGTTTTCACTTTATGTTTCACCAAGAATTTTCTACTCAAGCCGTTACTTAGAACCATTTTTAGTTTTCTTATTTGATATCTTTCTAGAAACCTTCTACAAAAGCTTCTACCAACACATCACATTAAGGCCTTTATGGGTAACCTTTTATAAAAGCTTCTACTTAGGCCAAATAATGCCTAAACTCACTAAAACTTCACACAACTATTAGGACATAGTGACTTTGAACACAAACCAACGAAATGACCAATTCTAAGGATAGGTTTGGAAAATTTTGTAACAGCCCACTCATGCTCATTTTTAACACATTACCATTTCAATTTTATAAAAATGACACATTTAAACTTGTAAAATGCCATATATCACATGTTTGACCCATTTTTCTTCTAAAAACATATCCAATCATGCAAAATATTATTTTAAAACCAAAAATATGGATAAAGACCAAATCTGTCTTAAAACACTCTAAAATCTATCCATTTGCCAAAATTTCAATACTTAGCAATTTTTAGCAAATCAAAATTAACAAGTACCTAACTAGGTAAATTTGGGAAATTTTTGGACATAGTAAAAATAAACATTATGAAGAGTCTACGGAAAAAGTTTTAACTTGAAACAACATCATTTTCCCTTTTAAAAATCAAATAAAAAATTCACTCAAAGTGGATCACAATCTCACTTCTACTAACAGTGGAATATTATACTATGAATTAACTCATTTACGAATAGAAATAATTAAATTTTAGTGGAATTTGTGAACTAATGGAAAGCATACCAATCTATTGATAGCATTAATAGAGTAACCAAGGTCATATTTTCCAATAAATGAAAGAATAGAATTTAGGAAGATAACTAAATACTACATTATGCTATTTTTACTCTAATATAGGCAACCAATTCAACAATTTCTAAGGAAAAAACATGCAAGTTATCTAAAATAGAAAGAAAAACTACAATGAAATTAAACATAGATTTTAGCAATTTCTCAATATTGGGATGTGATTTCTCTATAAAAATATGTATGAATAACAAATAAACAATACTCTAAGATTGTTATAGCCATGCTATTAGAATATTTATAATAGTTTAGACATGAATTTTACTCACACACAGAATTTATCCTACTTTCATTTCAAAAATTCTATCATGTAACAGGAGCATTGAATTATTAATCTCCTATCTATACTATCAACTAGTTATTCAAGTCCCACCACTACTTAAATAACAATGTTAGAATTGATTTCTCATCCTAACCAATTTTTTACTCGAGCTGAATACAAGGACTTAAGCCCTAATTCCTAAGATTACTCATTCAAATTAGGAATCCTAGGTTATATTTAAGGTTTTTTAATCCTATTACAATATCTAAACCTTATTACAATAACAAAGGGGCAAGGTCTAATGTGTAGGAACCACTACTTAGCTCAACATTAACGCAACACTTGAGTTATACATAACTATACCATATAACTAAGCAAATTTCCAAGTTTACACCATCACAATACAAGAGCATCAATAGCTACAACTACTTCATCATATTCATATACTAACCCATAAGCATAATAAACACTATTTATTGCATTCATGGAGGATAAGCATTCAACACATAAATGCACATGGACATAAAAATAAACAATGCATTAAACATGGAAAAAGTATGAGAAACATTACAAAACCGAGCTTCCCAACCTCAACAATGGAGTTCCTAAAGATTTTCCCAACAATCTCCATAGATGCAATGGAAATCTACAAACCCAAACCTTGAAAAGATCTAAAATCTACTAAAACTCTATGCTATAAGCATAAAAACACAAATAGCCATAGAAAATATAAAACTACCCAAAAACTAACCTAAGATAGCTTGAGGAAGAAGAAAGTGGTGGAACTAAAGCCCTAAACCCTAAAAATGCAAAAACAAAATCTATAGAAAATGAAGACAATGATGGTTTTATATCAAGGCACTACCTATATGATGGTAACCAAAGGTACCATTAAGCCAGTGGGTACATGTAAAGCACTGCTTCTCTTCCTTTTTAATGAAATGGTGCGTTTTTGCTTTAGGGGTCTAGTGTACCATCATATCGATATAGTCTACTCTATGTGATACTTGCAAACATTTTTTTCCCAATACCAGCAAGTGTAGCAGCTTAACTGTTATCACCTATCAATAGGACAATAGTTGCATACCTTCAAGCTTGTAGTTCCAACTCCATTTTTCCTTCTTTTCTTCATTTTCAGCTTCTTGGGTAAGACTACCATCCTATGGTATCCCCTAACTTGCAAGATCAAACTCAAAAATCTTAAATTCCTTAAATATATACTACTTTTAAGCACTAAAACACAAAAAATATGAATTACACTTATGTTGAGAAATTATACTTGAGTTTAATGAAAATTCATACACTTTAACATAGAAACCTATTGAATCATATATAATTGTTGGAGAAATCCTTCAAATAAGTGTGTATTTTCATACACTTATTAGTAACCCTAACTTTATAACATACTTGTCCTCAAGTATGCTTAAACCACTTGTAAAACAATGGGAAAAAGAAAGACTCTCTACTCTTTGGTTGTTAATTCTATTTTCCAATTTATACATACTGAGTTATGCATTTTTCAATTTAGCTTTTGGCAAGCAACTAATTGTTCAGAAAAGTTAAGTAAATGGTTGAGTGTGCCTAATTACATATTCAAGTGGATTAATGAATTAGTCTACGGTACATAAAGTTAAGCCTCTTATTTAACTTAATACTAGATAACCTAAGATCAAGTAAGTTGTCATAAAGGAAGAGAAAGGCCCTTGCAATTTATAGAGTAATCAATGTATATATAGCCCTAATCCTTTCCTTAAGCCAACCATAATTTAGAATGACAAACTTAAATTGTTCTTCAGTTGGATCTCCCAAAAATTTTCAATTTTCATACTTATGGTCATATTTCGCTCATGCATCCCGAACTTTTGTTCAAGGGAGCTCTTTATTCCTAATCTTTTTCTCTAAATGAACACTGGGAGCTCACAAACCCATTCCAAAATCCATCATTCCAAAAGATGTGCCAAGCACTTATTGCATGCCTAGATGTTCACCCATGCTCTCTTTTTCTTTTCTTTTTCTTTTTGTTCTCTTTTTTCTTTTTCTATTTTTGTTTTTGGTTGGTTTACCCCAACTTTTGAATTTTGGCCCATTTTCATTCTATTTTTCATTGGGAAATTCTTTTGAAGACCAAAATACTTTCACATATTCTCTAACACTATATTTAGCCACTTGGAAATCTAAAGATTTAGTCTGTTAATTCTAGAGTAATGTAAGAAGTTCACTCCATTTGTTCCTTATTCATGAACAAGATAAAAACAAAAATTACTTGCTCTGTTCTAACACAAGTTGAAAATTTCAAGAAAATAAGATAGACTTAGTAACCAAGTATTTAGCACAAATGTAATATCAATTCAGCAAAGTGCAGCTGTAGCTTCAATACACTCTATATATTGGACATAACACAAAATATACCATCATAGAGGAATACCTATTTATATTCAACAAAAGTTCTATTTATAACAAAAGAGTACTACAATAGAGTTTAGCTTTACTCTTATTTATACAAAAGAATACATCCATTAAACTTAACCAAACCTAAAACATAGTACTTTTTTTTTCTTTTTATTTCATATGTATAAATCCTTTATAGAAATAAGATCAAAATAGCAAGGCTTCTTCAAAAGTTGTTGACTCCATCCTACATGCTCTTAAAAGACTTTTCCCCTAGCTAATGTTAATGTCTAGTCAATTCTTTTCATAACTTGAGATATAACTATCCACTCAACTCTTTGTAAGCTAAGTGAGAGTGGATAAAATCAAGCATAGAACAAGCATAATATACATTCACAAGAATCAATACTATAAGACATTCAATTTTATAACCCGAGTTATCAATATAAGTTATCCATGTAGGAAATTTATGCCATGCTCATGCATATGACATGCATCGGTACCAATATCCTATACTTTTCCAATTCCTCATCCCGTTAGTCAACATACCCAAGGATATGGATGCTATGTCTAGGAACTTAGGGCAACAAAGAGCTACCTAGAAGTAGGACCCCCAACAAAAACCACCCATTATGGTTCAAAAATCCAACACATAGTCAGTTTAGCTAAAACCACTCATTATGGCTAAAATAAGTTGAGCAATGTAATTCTATATGCTCAAAACCGAACTTAGCAGCATTCAAGCTTTTAGAAACTTAACTTATAGCTCCTTTTGTGCCATGCCATGAATGCAGTAAACAGTACAAAAACCTAGTATCAAGCACGAATCTTAAGTTTCATTTCATAAACAGTTCAACTATTTCAACTCCAACTTTGTTTCTTAACTTTATACTACCTTCCTTTATATAAGGTTCACTTAGGTGAACACCCTAAAGGACCGTTTGGTTTCCAAGTTTCCCAAATTGAAATATACATTGACGAATTAGTTATATATGAGGAAAAATTTCATTCAATAAACACTCATTTAGCATAATCATGTATCTACAACATAATTGACTCTAAGTTAAGTAAACATAAGTCTATTTGCACAAAAATAGAAATGTCCCCTTACCAAGGTTTAACACTAGTGTAAAATCCTATGCTTCACAATATGATCCTTCCTCACCTATCATACCTAGGCAAATACATACATACCCCAAGTTAACTATGGATTAATACCAAACTCTTATAAGCTTTTGCTATCATGTTTCCAAACTTATTCCAATCATCTCTTATTCATTTCTTATCCGATTTTAATAAATTTCATATCGTCATGATCATTATTTTGAGTACTATTAAGATATCTTAAAAAACAAGACTAATCAATATTGTTAGAAGTCCTAAAATACCCTTCTTGTATTACTGATCCGATCATACATTATTATGTGAGATAAAAATTAAGTGTTCTAAATATCTTTGTAAACCTCTATAAGCCAAAACATGTAGGCTTATTCATCAATTTCATCAAAAACTAATTATTTCAATAATTCGGCAAAACTACTAGTTTTACCTAAAATAATTATAATAAATAGTGAAGATACTTAATTTCAAAAATTATTGTTACGAAAATTAAATATATATACATATATATTAGGCGTATTATATACAAAAAATTGAGCTTAAAATAACATCATTTAATATTTATAAATATTAGTTTAGTTTCTGTCCAAATAAGGCATTTTCTTAAAGACCCTTTATTTTCAAAAATTATTTAATTAAAATAAAATTGCTACATTAATATAAATATAAAATAACCCCAAAAAATCAAGTTTCAAAATTAAATTGCATAATGTGGTATTTTTAAAAAATTAGACAAGTTATTGGCAAAAAATTGGTTCACCTGAACCAATCACCCTTCAGCCACTGCACCTTATTAGAAAAGCTCCTCTAGCTACCCTCAATTGCTTTGTCTTGCTTCCTTCTTATTTTAAGGTCCTTTTGGAGCTGACCTTAAGCCTCTTTAAAGATCTGCAAAAGAATAGAAACTATCTCAAAGTATCTTATTTTGCTATCTTCCTGAAAATATTAAAAAAAAAAAAAACTAGAACAACTTGAAGGAAAATGCATAGAACTAAATAAAACTCTACTGGGTTGCCTCCCACCTAACACTTGGGTTTCAAGTCCCTCAACCAAACCCTTTCTCATAATCATCATAGTGGATGGAAATTAGAATATTTCTCGGCCCATTCTTCTATTTCTTCATCTTCAACTTAGCCAAACATCTAATAGGGAGGACCATTCCACTCCTTAGCAAATTCATTTTTCAAATCTTTGAAATCAACATGAATATCCTCATTTTCTTTCCTCTTCTCCTTGACCTTTCTCACAAATAGCTTGATTTCAAACGACCCACATCTCAAAACCATCATATTTTGCCATAACATCCATTAGCACCCTAATCGTTGCTAGCTCTCTTGCAATAACTACAATCACTCTCAACTATAATTACTTCTTTTGACTTTCCACATCATGTACTAGCTTATGTATTTGTAGGTGCTCCTATCATTACTTGCTCTCTTAGATTCGTTTCAATATTTCTTGGTAATGCAATTTGCAATCTAGCACCTAACATCTTAGAAATTTGCTACAACTAAATCTAAACATTTTTCATAGTAGATTCTTGAGAGTATAACCTCCTCAGCAAATCATTGTTCTCTCTCTCCCTTTGTGACTGGAAGTTTTGCTAAGGTCTTTGTTGTAGTGCTAAAAGAATTGGGAAATTTTGTCCATTAGGCTAATTGTTTCCATATATAAAGTTAGAATTTTGGTTCTACCCTTAGGCAAAATTGTTCAAATATGTAGTCGAGTTGTTTAGTCCTTTCTGCTGAAAGTTGTTATATAATTGACTTCCTCAATGCCTTGATCTTGTCCATGCCAATACTGGTAATAATTGAACTCGTCATGATGAAAACCACCACACTTCTTGCATCTAACATTTTGGCTCAAGCTTACCTTAGCATCAAGCATCTTATTCAATTAATTAAAGAGGGCAACAACTTGCGAAGTTATCAAATTGAATTTTTCTTCCTCATCTATGCTCATCACTCTTCTAGCATTTGTTCTCTCAGCATGCCACCTAAAGATAGTAGAAATCATCTCTTCCATCAATTCATATGCTTCCTTAAAACTTTTTCTCATCAAGTTACCTCCAGTTGCAACACTAATTATAGATTGAAAACTTCCTAGCAAACCATTATAGAAAGTTTGAACTTATAACCAGCTTGGTAATCTATGGTGTGTTCATCTTCTCAACATCCCCTTGTATCGTTCCCATGCTTCATACAAACACTCCATCATATTGGAAAAAATGGTGATGTCATTCCTCATCTTCATTGTTTTGCATGAAGGGAAAAACCTTGATAAAAAGTTTTCAGCTAATTGCTCCTAAGTAATTATAGAATGAGGTGGTAGAGAATACAATCAGCTTCAAGCTTTATCTATCAAGGAAAATGGTAATAACCTCAATTGAATAGCATACTTAGAAACACCATTGCCTTTTAAGGTTGCACACAGTTGAAGAAAACTCTTCAAGTGTTCATTTAGGTCTTTTAAAGCACTTCCACAAAACTGGTTCATTTATGTCAATGTAGGTTTAAGCTCAAAATTGTTTGCTTGGATAGCAAGCCATGCCACTACTAGAGCAAAACCGTCTATGGTTAGTATAGTATATTCCCATAAAGATCTACAGTTTCCATTCCCATTACCATTAACATTCATACCATTCAAACCATTACCATTTACATTGCCATTTTGGTTATTGAATCCATTTTGATACTCTTCTCCATTCATATCATCCATATTCACACCAAGTCCTATACTAATATTGTGTCCATTTCATTCATTTAAATTCTCCATCTTAGAAAATTTTCTTCTTTCTCATAGTTAGCTATGAAATGTTTTATCAACTTTAGGATCAAATAATAACTCAAAATCAGCAACTCCTCTTCTTTGCATAAAATAATAGAGGCTTTAAAATTTCAACACAAGGGTAATCCTAGATGGCTAACTACATGAGATTTCAACAATCCCAACACAACACAATCACATGGCAAGAAGTTGATCTCTTGTCCAAACAACCTATCCAACCTTTTAAAGCCTCTTCACAAGTCTTGCAAAGCAACAAAAACAATGCAGTAAAAAGTTCTTAACAAAATAAAGATGCAATTGTACTCTAAGCACACAAACTAACTCTAACTTCCAACTAAATTTACTTTACTCTAAACTTAGTCTCAAAGAGCAATACTAATTTAATAGTAGCTAACTTTCACTATGCTTGCCTTCCTCGGTAACGGCGTCAAAAACTTGGAGTCGTGATCTCACTTCCATTAATGTTATGCACAAATAAAAATTTGCCCTTTTTTAAAAATAGTGGAATACTACACTATCAATTGACTCAAATGCAAAAAGAAATAATTAAATTCTAGTGGAATCCATGAACTAATGGTAAGCATACCAATCTATTGATAATATACAGAGAGTAATCAAGGTCATATTTTGCGATGAAGGAAAGAATAGAACTTGGAAAGATAACTAGGTACTAGATTTTACTATTTCTACTCTAATCTAAGTAGCTAATTCAACAATTTCTAAGGAAAGAACATGCAATTTACATAAAACAAAAGGAAAAACTACAATGAAATTAAGCATTGATTTTAGCAAATTATCGATATTAAGATGTAGATTTCTCTTTAAAATGATGTATAAGTAACAAATAAACAATTGTCTAAGATTGTTGTCACCATGCTATAATAGTATTTATGCTAGTTTAAACATGGATTTTACTCATACTCACAACGTTTATCTTACTTTTATTTTTTAAATTCTATCACATAGCAAGAGCATTAAATTATCAATCTCTCATCTACACCATCAGCTAGTTATTCAAGTTCATCACTACTCAAATAACTATATTAAAATTGATTTCTCATCTTGACCTATTCAAATTAGGAATCCTAGGTTATGTTCAAGGTTTCCAAATCCTATTATGTGGGAATCGCTATTTAGCTCAACATTAACCCAACACTTGGGTTATACGTAATTATACCATAGAACTAAGTAAAATTCTAAGTTTACACTATCATAATACAAGAACATCAATAGCCAAAACTACTTTATCATGTTCACGTACTACTCATAAGCATAATAAGCACTATTTATCATATTCATGGAGGATAGTATTCAACACATAATATACATGAACATGAAAATAAACATTGCATTAAACATGGAAAAAGTATGAGAAACATTACAAAACCTAGTTCCTCAACCTTAACAATAGAGTTCCTTAAGATTTTCCCAATAATCTCCATGGATGTAATGGAAATCTACAAATCCAAACCTTACAAATAGCTAAAATCCACTAAAACTCTACGCTATAAGCGTAAAACTACGAGAAAAGGCCACAAAAAACTTAAAGCTAGCCTAAGATAACCTAAGGAAGAAAGATGGTGTTTTTATATCAAGGCACTATCGGCATGATGGTAAGGAAAGGTACAATCAAGTCAATGGATAGGTGTTAGGCATTGCTTCTCTTCCTTTTTAATGAAATGGTTTGTTTTTGCTTCAAGGGTCTAACATACCATCATGCTAGTATAGTCTACTCTATGTGATACTTGCAAACATTTTGTTCTTAATACCAACAAGTATACCAGCTTGACGGTTATCACCTACAAGTAGGACAATAACTAGATACCATTAAGCTGGTAGTTCTAGCTCCATGTTTTCTTTCTATTCCTTATTTCTAAATTCTTGAATGAGACTATCATCGCATGGTTGCCTTAGGACCTGCAAGATCAAACACAGAAAGCTTAAATTCTTCAAATATATACTACTTTTGGGCACTAAAACACAAAGAATATGAATTACACTTATGTTGAGAAATTATATGTCATTTTAATGGAAATTCATATACTTTGGATTAAAAATCTATTGCATCACGTATAATTGTTAAAAAAATCCTTTAGATAAGTATGTATTTTCACACTTATCACCATTTCTTAAGAGCAATTTATCAGCAATGTATATTTTGAAAAACTTACATGTTTCCATGAAAGTATACTGAAAATAACCTAAGATTAGCAATTTTCATAATTTTTCAAGTTAATTTACTATTTCTAAAATTTTATTGAAAATCAAACATAAAAGAGACTTACCAATACAGCTTGCTCTAACGGCCATCCGACTACAAGGGGTTGTTCGTAGCCCCAAATGCTACCTCCTCTACTAAAGTATGGTGGTAGTGGTGCAATGTCAAGTCATTGTTTGATGATATTTCTTTCCTTAACCAAATTTCTACACTAATTTTCTAATTTTTTTATTATTTTTTCCTATTCTTACAAAAATCCAAATTTTGCTCCTAAGATTTCCTAAGCCCTAAATTTGTCTAAATTATGTAGAATGAGTATGTTTAGAATTTACATAGTAGGTGGTATGGGAGACAAACTTACCATATGTCTGGTGGTTTCTAAAAACGATGTATATGAAACCATGGTCTCCCCTTATTTTGTCTCTTAAAACCATGGGATGGTTTTACTTTTTCAAAACCATGTGTAGTACCTTATCTCATTCAAAACCACTTTTGAATATTTTATTCAAATTATCCTTTAATTATTTTTATTATTCCTCATTAATATAAGTGTCTATAAGGGTGTATTATTAAACCACGTTCTCTCCTTCTTCCTATGCATTCAACATTATTTTTAATATCCTAATTATATTTTCTAAGGATATATTCACTCTTAAAATAATTTTCCATGCCTAGTGATTAACTTATTATTTAAATCACTTTCTATTTTGGTTTGCCAAACACTTCATTAAATAAATTCCTATATATATATATATATATATATTATTTTAGCGATCCATTTCTATGGGATAACTTCTTAAAATTTTTATACTCTAGTCATAAATTTTCACCTAGTTTAGTCAACATCAAATGATGCCCTAAATTTAGGTGCTTACAACTTAAGGGCTGTTGCATTCTACCCCATTTATAAAAAGTTTTGTCCTCAAAACTTAACCAAGTAGTAAATAACTTAATTTTTATGACTTATTCCTAGTAATAGAAACTAACGGTAAAAAGATTACTAACATTTTACAAACAATTCCGAATACTTTGCTTTCATTTGATCTGTAGACTCCTAAGTTACCTCTTTTACAAGGTGTCTATCCTACGGCACTTTAACATACTCAATGTCTCAATTTCTCAATCTTTGAACCTTCTTGTCCAATATCCAATTTGGACACACCATACACGTTAAGTCTTTCTTTAATTCTATTGGTGGCATCTCTAAGATTTTCATCGGATCTCCTACATACTTTCTCATATTTGACCCATGAAACACATTGTTTCTACCTACCTTTTTACTGGGTAGCTCCAACTCATATGCTACCTTTCTTATCCTATCCTTTACTACCTTTCCTATCCTATTCTTTACTAGACAAGGTCCAATATACCTAGTGCTTAGCTTTCCTTTTATCCCAAATCGCTTTACTTATTTCATCGAAGATACTTTCAAAAATAGCTAATCACCCCTTTGAAATTCTATTAGCTTCCTTTTAACGTTTGCATAGCTCTTTTGTCTACTTTAAGCCATTCACAATTGTTCTTTTATAACTTCTTCTTTATCCTTAAGTTCCTACAGTAATGCCGGCCCAATAATCTACTTATTTCGCACTTCGTCCTAATAAATTTAGGATCTACATTTTCGCTTATATAGCACTTCATGTGATGCCATTTAAATCAAACTAGGATAACTATTACTATAAGCAAATTCCACTAATAGCATATGATCATCCTAATTTCCTTTGAAATCCAATACACATACTCTCAACATATCCTCCAAGGTCTATATTATTCTCTTGGATTACCCATCATTTTGTTGATGATATGTTGTACTAAAGCTCAATTTAGTCTCCATTGTCTCTTGTGATGATTGTCAAAATCAAGAGTCACAATCAAACATTATTGATATAAGTACACTAGGCAATCGAACAATCTCCTTGACATATACTTCAACCAACTGTAAAAATGTTGCACTTTGTTTCACCGTTAGGAAATGTGCCGACTTTGTTAATTGATCAACCACAACCCATATCATATCATTTCATTTTCTTATTTTTAGCAAACTACTTATAAATCCAATATTATGTACTCCCATTTCCATTCAAGTATGGATAAAGGTTGTAATAACCTGCTTAGCCTTTGATACTTTACTTTTATCCTTTAACAAGTTACACATCGTAATACATATTATGCTACATCTCCCTTCATTCCTATCCACTAAAACTATTGCTTCAAGTCCTTATACATCTTATTATCTCCTAGATGTATGGAATATCTCATATCATGTGCTTGTTCAAAATTATCTTCTTGATTTCTAGGTCATTTGGTACACAAACTTTGTTTTTAAACCTTAACATTCCTTTATCATCAATTCTAAAGTTAGAATTCTTATGCTTTCTTAATCTTTTGTAGCTCAGTAACATGGTCTTATGCTTTCTTGATATATTCTATGAGAGCAAGTTCTACCTTTAAGCTAGCTATTATGGGATCACCTCTCTTAACCACAACCTCTAAGTTTAACTTCTCCATTTCCTTAATCAATTCCAATTTTTTTGTGATGAGTGTAGCCATACTACCATTCTTCTTCTTACTTAACACATCAGCTACAGCATTGGCTTTCCTAAGGTGATAATGAAAGATCAAAATCTTAAAGTAATTCTAACCATCATCTCTACCTTAAATTCAATTGTTTTGTGTAAAAATATATTTGAATCTCTTGTGATTGGTATACACCTTACACTTTTCACCATATAGATAATGTCTCCAATTCTTTAAAGCAAATACTAAAGCTACAAGTTCTAGACCATAAGTCAGGTAGTTTTGTTCATGTGGTCTAAGTTGTCTTGATGCATAAGCAATCATCCTATCCTTTTGCATCAGTACAAACCTTAATCCATTCTTCAAGGCATCAAAGTATATAGCATACTCTCTCAATCTGTCAAGTAAAGTCACTATATGGTGTGCCTAGGAGCTCAGTTATCAATAGGACTTACCGAGGTAGAATTAAACTGAAATGGGACCTTCGAGGTATCGAAGAAAATTTAAGGGAAACGGTCTACAATTGAATAAGAGTAACTAACGTAAATCTACTCAAAGGATGTAACTCACCAACAAACACAACACAACTTAACACCTCACTTGATATGATATACAAGTTGATGTCAAGGTCTACCCGCCACTAATCCTGAGCTACACGGCAAGATTAGATAAGAGTGTAAGGGGTATAAACTTGGAGAAGATTGTCTCACAATAACAGAGTGTTTAGTATTAAGATATAAGTTATCTTCTGCTCATAAGAGAAAAGAACTATTTATAGTAGGTCCCTAGGGCAGCATTACAAATAAAGAAATTACAATAAAGTATTTACAAAAAAGAGATTACTAGTGCAAATGAAAAGGGTAAAAAGGACAACAAACCAAAAATGGAAAATTAGTTAAACGTCAAATGAGGTGAACAACTGGTTGTACAACATTTGTCCTATACAAATATTCTATGAGCACAATAGGTGGGAAGGGTCAAAATGTTGCAGCACTAAAGGAGCCAAGACGAGAGAGATGATGATATGCTAAGAGAAAACTACTCAGCCATTTAAGAGAGTCTCTTGTCACTTAATACAAGGTCTTCGGCAAGGGAATGGTCGACATCATCACTACTAAGTGTATAGATCAATGTATGACAACGTAAAGAGCTTAGGGAGTTTAACCACTTTTCTTCAATGTACAATTTGTTGTCATCAATAGGTTATCGAAAGAGACTTCTTCAAGAGAGGGATTGGAGGCCTCAGAGGTGCACGCAAGTGATGGGACTATTGGCCAACAATGCATCAGTTCCCTGAGGTTATTAAAGATTTGCCCTCAAATCTTAGCCTTCGTCATCATCTAGCACATATGGAGTTAAGTCAGCAAAGTCGAATGTGGTAAATACGTCGAAAACTTCAGGTAGCTTAATCTTGTAGGCATTATCATTAAGGCATCTTAGGATCCTATAGGGTCTATCTGCTCTAGGTGATAGCTTGTTTGTCCTCTTTCTAGGGAAGCGTTCCTTGCTAAGATGGATCCAAACAAGGTCTCCAAGAGCATAGATGATTCATTTCCTTCGACAGCTTCCTATTTCCTTCTATCGAGCTACAGTTTTGGTCAATTGCTCAGCAATTCTTTGGTATAACTTATGAAATTCCTCAGTACGCTATAGGTTAGATTGACTCTCCCCTTGTGTAGATGGATTGTTAACTAAGTCTAAGGGTAGGTTCAGGTTAAGTCCATAAACAACCCTAAATGGTGATGTTCTAGTAGAGCTATAAGTTAAGCGATTGTGGGTAAACTCAATGATGGGTAGGCATAAATCCCAGTCACAAGAGTTCTTTCCAACAATATTGCGTAGGAGACTACCGATGGTTCTGTTAACTACTTCAGTTTAGCCATTTATTTACGGGTGGCAAGAGGTACTAAATAGGAGCTTAGTGTTGAGTTTCTTCTATAGGGTTTTTCAAAAGAAGCTCGTGAATTTCGAATCATAATCAAACACAAAACTTCTCGACACTCCATATAGTTGCACAATTTCCTATAAAAAGAGGTTAGTGATGAATAAAGCATCATTAGTCCTATGGCAAGGAATGAAGTGGCTCATCTTGCTGAACCGATCGACTACTACCATGATCAAATTGTGTCTTCTCGGCATGCGAGGAAAGCCAAGCATAAAATCCATGTTTATATCGATCTATGGTCACTCAGGAATTAGCAAGGTTGTGTATTCTCCATAGAGCTCTCCCTCCTCCCTTTTGCATACTTACACAACTTACACCTCTCAAGTATTCGGTGCACATCCCTCATCATCCAAGGGCAGTAAAAATGTTCCTTCAATATCTTAATCATCCTCTTTTCTCCAAAATGGCTAGCCAGACCCCCAACATGAGCTTCTCGAACCAATAGCTCTCTTGTAAAACCAATCGGCATGCACATCTGCTTTACCCTTCATCAAGAACCCCTCAGTCAAGTAAAATCTATCCATAGCCCCTCTATCACTATACTTGGCTACTAAAGGCCCAAAATGTGGGTCATGCTCATATCAATCAAGTAAAGTGACAAATCCAAGCACTTTAGCTTGCAACATCATGATAAAGGTATGATGACGAGAAAGTGCATCGGCTACTGTATTGGTGCTTCTCTTCTTATACCTGATGACAAAGCAAAAGGTCTTCAAGAACTCGACCCACTTGGCGTGACGCCAAGAAAGCTCCTACTGCTCGCAAAGATGCTTAAAAGATTCATAATCTAAATATATAATGAATTCTCTCGACAACAGGTAATACTACCACTTCTAGAGTGTACAGATAAGGGCATAGAACTCCTTATCATAGGTTGAATAATTCAAGGTAACACCTTGAAGTTTTTTGTTGAAGTAAGCAATGGGTCGACGCTCCTGCATAAGTATAGCACCAATGCCAACACTAGATGCATCATATTCAACCTTAAAAACCTTCTCAAAATCTAGTAGGGTAAGTACTAGAGAAGACGTTAGCTTACATTTCACATCTTCAAAACTCCTCTAAGCATTTTCTATCCACTTAAACTCAAAGTTCTTCTTGGTCAATTTAGTTAACGGCATAGTTATGGAGCTAAAGTTCTAGATAAATCTTCAATAGAACGAAGCTAGGCCATGGAAGCTCCTAAATTCGGCTGCACTTGTCGGCACAAACCACTCATTAATAGCCTTGACCTTTTCCTCATCCACTTAAACTCTACTTCCTGAAACAACATATTTGAGGAATACAACCTCGCCTTGACAGAAAGCGCATTTCTTTAGGTTACCGAATAATTTCTCAGCATGGAGTATATTAAACACTAATCTTAAATGTTCAACATGAACAAGAAGGTCGACACTGTAAACTAGAATATCATCAAAATAAACCACAATGCATTTGCCGATCAATATTTTGAGTACATGATTCATGAGCCTCATGAATGTACTCAGAACGTTAGTTAAACCAAATGACATAACCATCCACTCAAATATACCATCCTAAGTCTTAAAGGTTGTTTTCCATTGATCTCTCAATCTCATTCGTATTTAATGATAGCTAATCTTTAGATCTATCTTCAAAAAGATGCATGCACCATGCAACTCATCAAACATGTCATCCATCTGCAAGATCGAGTATCGGTACTTAACAGTAATCTTGTTGATGGCATAGCTATCAATGCACATCCTCCACAACCCATCTTTCTTTAGTACTAGCACATCTAAGATAGCACATGGGCTTACAAACATATCCATGCTCCACCAACTCATCAACTTACTTTTTCAACTCAACTGTCTGTTCAGGATTGAGTTTATAAGCAGGTCAATTTGGTAAGGTTGCTCTAGGTTAATGATCGATGCAATGCTCAATTCCTCTTAAGGGAGGTAATCATTTTGACATCTTAGATGGGTAGAGGTCAGCAAATTCCTGAAGTAGTTGTAGCACTTCGGTAGGTAAGTTCTTGGCCTTCTAACCTCTAGGAGTTTCTTGACCAAGAGGAGTACATGGTCCTTAGGTTTGACCTCTTGTGCAAACTAAGCTCGAGAAATCACTAAGAACTTTCACTGTAGAGATCTCGTAACCTTTTCCTAGGCTTTTTATACTTCCCTAGGACTCATCGGCATCAATATAATTTTCTTCCCATCCTTTTGAAACATGTAAGTGTTTCCATACCCATCATATAACACCCTTAAGTCAAATAGCTACGGTCGGCCAAGTAATATGTAAGATGCACACATGAGTAGGATGTCACACAGTACTTCGTCCCTGTACCTATCACCAATAGTAATCAGCACTTTGACTTACTTGAAAATGTATAATCCTCCTCTCATTCAGCCAATGAATCTTGTACGACGTGGGGTGTGGAAGAGTTGGCAATTTCATGGCCTTAACTACCCCTTACGCAATGATGTTAGTATAGCTCCCTCCATCAATTATCATAGCGCATAGCTTACCATTCACCCGACAATTCGTATGAAAGCGGTTCTCTCTCTACTCATTTTCATTAGCCAAAAAAGTACTGAGAGATCAACAAACAACAAAGCAATACTCGGTACCACCCTCAAGGGGTATCTCAGCTCCCGGATCTTTCTCAAACTCTTCCAGTATCTAATCGATTGCCATTTTTTCCTCTCCTTCACTTGCACTTTCTACTTCAAACTGGGGCTTATCTCCCTTGATGGTCATGACTCAATGGTTCAGACGTTGACTAGCAATGTATCCATAGCCAAGACACTTAAAACATTTGATTTCTCAAGTTTTCCGTCCTGAGCTCTGACCCTAGTCTCCTTAAATCTCAAGTTCCTCTATCTTGCTCTTACCTCAACCCTTGTCTAGTCGGCTCAGCATGTGACCTTGACATTCAACCTCAGATCTATTTGATGCCTTGTCATTCCCTGTTCTACTCAGTAATCCATTCCTACTCGGCATCATTGTTTTATTACTCAACATTCAACTAGCCTGGTTCTGTCATTGTCTTTCAACTCTCTAGGCTACACGAATGGTTTCAACTAAAGTAGTAAGGCTCTGCAGCTCCATGACATGACCAATCTCAGCTCGGAGTCTCGAGATGAACCGTGCTATAGTTCAGGTCTTAGGCTCATCAACATCACATCGTATCAGGAGCAACTGAAACTCTCAGACATAGTCGTCTACATATCAGTTACTTTGCCTCAAGTCTTGAAGTCATCAAAAAGTATCTTGCTCATAATGTTTAGGAACGAACCTACTTCTCAAAACTCTCTTCATCTCGTTCCATGTATCGACTTCATGTCGGGCCTTCAGACAAACATTCTATAGCTTCTTCCACCACATTGCCGCATACCTAGAAAATTCTAATACGGCCATCCTAATGTGGACAGCATCTTCATAATCGTAGAAGTCAAAGATCTTTTCGATCTTCTCTTCCCAATCGAGGTAGTCATCAACACTACTAGACTTGTTAAAGCTAGGAATCTGTACTTTAAGATGCTTAACACCTCTTAGTGCTATGAACTTATGCTCATCCATCCCATCATACTAGTCTTCTTCCTCTTTGTACTCTTCCACTCCATCCAACTCTAACCTTCTTCTCGCAACTCTATCAATATGTCGTGGTAATGCTTGGTTCATAAGAAAGGCTTCCAAAGCTTACTCACTCATCTACCTCCTTAGCCTATCTCACGTTTCTTAACCCTGCTTAACAACTCTTTTGCATGGACTAGCCTCTAAGACCCTATTTACTGAGACAGTTAAGTTGACCACAATAGCAATAAGATCTTGTATTTGCTCATTAGTAGTACGTGGTGTTTGTTGGCTAACTTGACCACGACCATGAGCATCACTCTTGACATCGTAAATCTCTCCCTGTACACTAGGGTTTAACATTATCAATATAAGCTTTAGCAAGGATACTTTACTCAAATGTTTTTCATGCACAAATATCTCAAACAATGGACATAGTAGACTAACACTATATAGCTCTCAGTCTCAACCTCAAGCTCTGATACTAGGAATATATGGTATGCCTAGAAGCTCAATTATCACTAGGACTTACCAGGGCAAAATTGAACTAAAATGGGTCCTTTGAGGTATCAAAGAAAATTAGAGGGAAACAGTCCACAATCGAACAAGAGTAGCTAACATAAAGCTACTCGGAGGATGTAACTCACCAACGAACACAACATGACTTAACACCTCACTTGATATAATGTACAAGTTAATGCTAAGGTCCACCCACCACTAATCCTAAGCTACTCAGCAATATTAGATAAGAGTATAAGGAGTATGGACTTGGAAAGGATTGTCTTACAAGAACAAAGTATTCAGTATTAAGATATAAGTTATCTTTGGCTTATAAGAGAAAAGGACTATTTAAAGTAAGTCCCTAAAGCAGTATTACAAATAAAGAAATTACAAAAAAGTATTTACAAAAAGGGAATTTCTAGTACATACGAAAAGGGTAAAAAGCACATCAAACCAAAAATGGAAAAGTAGTTAAATGTCAAACAAGGTGGATAGCTGGCAATACAGCATTGGTCCCATATGAATATTCTCTAAGCATAGTAGGTAGGAAAGGTCAAAATGTTGCGGCACTAAAGGGGCCAGGATGAAAGAGATGGCGGTATGCCGAGAGAAAACTACTCGGCCATTTAAGAGAGTCTCTCATCACTTGATACATGGTCCTCAATAAGGAAAAGATCAACATCATCACTATTAAGTGTACAGATCAACATATGACAACGCGGGAAGCTCAAGGAGTTCAATCACTTTTCTTCAATGTACAGTTTCTCATCATTAGTAGGTTGCCAAGAGAGAATTCTTTAGAAAAGGAATTGGAGGCCTTGAAGGTACACGTAAGTGATGGGACTTGTAAACTCCGCAAATCTAGCCTTTTAAGTATAGAATGAAATCTGTAGAGGATTTCCTGAAGTCAATAGAGCCAGTGATGTTTAAAACTGATTAAAATCTTAATTCAAAACCTAAAGTGAAAATGAAAAACCTTCAATTATCAATTTAACCTCTAATCACATACGAAGACCCTAAAACCTCAAGTATATGTAACTACAAACTTTGACCTTGAACCTCATCAAAACCCTAAAATAACAATTGAAGGCTTAATTGTATATGAATAGATTAAATCTTAAATGTATAAAAACACTAAAGATTGCACTCAAAAGTGATAAAAACCCTAAAACTATAACTTTAAGGATATAAAAGTACTAATTCACCATAATTTACCCTAAAACCCTAATTGATAATATAACCTTAGTATTATACTAAATCATTAGTAGAAGATTAATGATAACCTTTAATCATTCACAAATATTTATAATAGTAAAGTAATCCTTTAGAAACTAACATATTGCATTATGGATCACATCCATCCTCTAAGTATATAATTAGGTTAATATTACGTAGAGTTAAGAGTTTAGTTGATGCTTATATTACATTTAGTAGATATTAGTATCCTAAATGATAGTTTTCATGACAATTACATTAAGTAGCCTACTAAATAATGTATATAAGATATAAATACCAAAAGGAAGATTTCATTACCTATTTTTATTAATCATTTCACTAAACTCCTTATTTCCTTAATTTTTCTCCTAATTTTCCTTAATTACTATATTATGTATACTAAATGGCATATACTTTTGGAAAGTTGACTAAGTCAACACATGTTGACCAAGGTCAAAAGGTTGACTAAGTCAACATGTAGAAAAGTCAACAAAATGTCACTTTTACTTTAGAAATATCTCTTCCTTCTAATGATTTATTTTCTTTTCTTTTCTTTTGGCTTTTTCTTCCCTTTCCTTTTCCATTTTTGCCGTCCACTCCTTTTCCCTTCAAGACCCCACTTGTTTTCATTTTCAACACATAAAACAAAACAAAATCAAGTCCTTTTTTTCTTCTTCCCAACCGTGACTCCTCTTGCCTCCACAATTCCAAACATTTTCTTACTTTACTTTCACACTTTCTACTAACATAAATCAAGGAGAAAGAGGTATGTTATCATCTGATTATCTATTTTATGTAGTAGTTAGTTGTGTAAGCTAAGTTAGTATAGAAAGTTAGTATGATATGTGTATATATGTTATTAGAAGTGGAAGCTCCATATACATGTATAGAAGAGTAGGAATCTTTATAAAGTAGAAGAAGATGCATGTGTATATATCTTCGAGTATGTATACATAAGGGTATACTAGAGAAATACATGTATAAAGACCTTTGTACATAAGTATTCATTATGTACATAACCTAAACTAAGACATATAATAACTATACATATCTATACCATGCTAAATACACCCTTAAAACACAAAAAGAATGAAATTAGAGAAGCTTTCTTAAGAGGAATTTTAGGCATACGAAAATACGTATGTCACTATATGTGTATATGCGTATATGTATTAGAATACATATAAGTACACAAGTATACATATTAGTATGTTAGAAGTATAGGTATGTATATAACATATATATAAAGTGTATGTATGAGTACATAAGGATATATATATATATATATTTATATGTAATGAATGATTACATAAGCCATGACATAAGCAAATGATGATATAAGCGATGATACAAGCAATTGATGACCTAAATGATGACATAAGCATAAGCTTGTGAAATAATAAATTATAAGATTACATAAGAATATAACATATATATGTGTACATGTACTTAGGAGTTGAAGATCCTTTAAACCCTAAAACACTTTCTAAATTGAATTAAACTTAATTAAGTACATAAATTAGTAATACTAATGTAAAATTTCCTATGTGTAAGAATCTAATAGCTAATTAAATCAATAAGTACTAAAATAGGATATAAACATAAGCAATAAGAATAATTAAACTTCAATAAGTTAAAATTTCAATAAGTTTAACCCATATCGTAAAACATGAGTCTTAACGTCCAAAACAGACATCACCATGTGAACATGCATCCAAAAATGATGAAAAACGACTATAAGTTCGTAAATATCGGAATTAGAATGAAAAGTTACTAAATACATAAAGGAAGTCTCATCACTAACAAATATAAGAAAGTAGTTACTATTAATCCCATTGAGTATGGTAAACCCTATACACATTATACTTGGGTTATATTGGGGGAACTAAACAAACTACAATAGACTTTTAGTTAACTAAGGAGTCTAACTTCTCAGGACACTTATAAATTTTACTATTTTTTTAGGCATTCAATATCGAGTTCTAGAAATCCCAAAGCTTGGAGAATGAGCAATAATCCAAATGAGAAAGTTCTAATGACTTGCTACTTACTTGTACATGTTACTTGTATGAGGTTTTTCTACTTGCTGTTGCTTGTATGTCTGAATGACTGCTTTGCTTATTTGCTATCATCCATATAATTACCTTTTTAAATTGATAAATATAAGTATCAGACCAAAATAACCAATTATACTCATCACATGTCTATGACCTGATAAAGGTATGAGTGGAGAGTGCTAGCTTTGCAAAAATCTTAAGAAAGGTGTTTTTGGAAAAAGCTTTTCTACTCTTAAACATATTTTTGTACGATCTCTATAAGGGCTCGCGGAGCCATAAATAATATTTTAGCGTTAAGGCAAAGCTAGCATAGGATCTTCAATTAATAGCGAGAAGACTCGCTTTATTGTGCCTATAAGGCCTTAGATAATTTTGGTTGTAAGAGGACTCGCATGTTTGTGCCTAAGGGGCCTTAGATGGTGGATAGTCCTAGTTTGGGATCCACCTATTTGGATTGGAACTCATTTCTCAACTAGGGTAGTAGCCGAGTCTTGCCTACAGGGGTGGTGCCCTTAGGTAACCTCATGCGGATAAGCTGAGGTGCCCTATACAGGTAAGTACAGGGGATAATCGAAGTGTAGACGACATAATTCTACATCGTTCAAAGCTTCGGACTCTTATGGATGTGTTGCTTGCATTCATCATGCCTGCATTCATTTTGTGTATGGATAGCTTGCTTACATGTGTGATAATTTGCTTAAACGGTAGTGGTGAGGGATGAACTCACTGAGTTGTTTTATGCTCATGCCCTCTTAGTTTCTTTTATAGGTTTACTTATAGTGGGATTAGGATAAGTCTCGAGTGTTGAGTACAAGATGAAGATATGTATTCTAGTATTAAAAGTAGCTGAGTACTCTTTAGATGATACATAAACATCCTTTGTAGAAAATATTTATATATTAGAACTTACTATAATTTAATTTTTCTTATATATTTTTTTTTTATAATGTTAGTATATCCTGTCTTATTATTTAGTAGGGAATACCGATTCTCTACGGTCTTGAGAAACTGTAGGATATCGGATATCTATAGTTATTTATATTTATATGTTATGTTATGTTATGTTATGTTACAATAAATAAATTACTTGAAAATCAGTAATCTTAGTGAATTATTATTTAGTCTTACAATCTTTGACTTGCAAAGCGGTTTTCATATCATGGATGTACACATGTTATGGAAATTTTAGGTAATCTTATTAGGTCCCCTTTAGGATCCTGACAGGATTGCTAGTCGACAGTGCATCACTATAGGAGCCATGACTAATCTTCTCTTGAGTTCTCAAAAACTTTCCTCACATTTATCATTCCATTCAAACTTAACATTTTTTCCCATCAACTGAGTTAATGGTGGGGCTATCATAGAAAAATGTTGTATAAACTTGTGATAATATTTAGCCATTCCTAAGAAACTCCTCACTTCTATGAGGAGCCTACAAAAAAAGTTTTAGCTTCAAACAACAATGTTAGCCCTTTTGAAAATCATTTTGAAAATTCGCTCAAAGTAGGTCATTTCTTAAGAGTCATATATGAGCCATGTATTTTTTGAAAAACTGACATTTTCCATGCAAGTATACTAAAAGTAACCTCGGAATATCAATTTTCATAATTTTCCAAGTTAATTTACTATTTTTAAGATTTTATTGAAAATCAAACACAAGAAGAGACTCACCCGCACAACTTGCCCTAATGGCCATTCAACCACAAGGGGTTGTTGGTAGCCCCAAATGCTGCCTCCTCTATCGAAGTGCAGTGTCAAGTCATCGCTTAATGGTAATTTTGCACTTAATTGAATTTCTGCACTAATTTTGTAATTTTCTTATTATTTTTCTTAAATTTTCAAAATTTCCGGATTTTGTTGCAAAGTTTCCTAAATATCGAAATTTGTCTAAAGAGTGTGAAATGACTAGGTTTAGTATTTATGTAGTATGTGGTATAGGAGACAAATTTACCATATGTCAAGTGGTTTCTAAAAACCATGTACATGAAACCATGGTCCCCCTTTGTTTTGTCTCTTAAAACTATAGGTGTCCATAGTTTTATCTTTTTAAAACCATGTATAGCACCTTATGTCATTCAAAACCACTTTTGAATATTTTATTTAACTTATCCTTTATTTATTTTTATTATTCCTTATTAATATAAGCTTCTACAAATTGTTTACTAAGCTTCTACAAGGGTTTACTATTAAACCATATTCTTTCCTTTTTCATATGCATTCAACATTATTTTAAATATCCTAGTTATAATTTCTAAGGATACATTCACTCTTAAAATAATTTTCCATGCTTAGTCATTGACTTATCATTTAAATCACTTTCAATTTTGGTCAACTGATGCCCTAAATTTAAGGGCTTAGAACTTGAGGGTTATCACAAAGGTTCCTTGCAACATGCAATAAAACAAACCACAAAAGATAAAATTTGTTAAAGAAAAATAAAACCAAATTACTACTAATAGAAGGACATCAAATGGTTAGTTCCTATAGCATCATCACAAAATAAGCCAAGTGCATTAAATGGGGTCTTAAGCAACGTGTTAGGACCCCAAATGGGGGGCCAGTAAAAATATCCTAAAACCATCATATTACATATGCACCCATAATACGAAGATCGCTTTGCAAGTCAAAGATTATAAGACTCTATTTAAACAATCGTTCATCACTTTATTCATAGTACATGTAGTTGATCAATAACAAAAACAATTAAGGGAGCCCGTACACCAAAGTCCACTAGAATGTAAAGAATTGATATCCCTTACCAAACAATAAGATAAAGTAGAAAAAAAAAATAAAAACTTTTGGATTCATTGAAAAAGAATAGAAAATTTGATTTCAAATGAATATGTATGTATATATATATCATTCTCCTTACAATCTCATATAGTTTTATAAATTCTAATTTACTAAGTCTATCTTCTAGAGCTTAGGTTGGATACACTCTATGCTCTAATCTTAGCCTAATCCTTATTTCAAAAGACTTGGAAAGAAACTATTGAGAGTTGAGCAAACCACTACTTAGTGAGTTTGTTCCTTGTCACTATAGTTCAACTAAATTATCAAGCATTATTAGCATGAACATGCAATCTATTTTTAGCCAAAATGAATGCATGTTCAATGAATGCACGCAATGCATCTATGGGATCCAGAACCATGGAAGGTATAGAATTATATCGTCTACACATTGATTACATCAGTGTTTGGGTGTCAAGTGCACCTAACTCAAGAAAACACTTAATACGTCGCAGTAGGAGCAAATGAGGATGCTCATACCAAAAGGACAGGCCTAAGCTCACGAAAAAGCTCAAAATGAAGGATGGAATGCATGAAAAATAAGTAAAGGCCCACCAGTAAATCCAAGGATATGACACAACAAGGAACTCCATGGACTCATGAACCAACTCAATATAACGCATGAATTAGTTTACTGAGGTCACTAGCTACTTAACCTTACTCAAGGGTTAGGATAAGAGTTAGACAAGTAAGAGTAGCTCATAAGAACAAAGAAGATTCTGTATACTTAATGATTCAAAGGATGATGATCTTATGATTACATAATAAGGGGTATTTATACCTAAAAGCATAGGGTATCCTTAATAAAAGTGGAAAAGATAAAAAGGGCACTACTTAAAAGAGGTAAAGTACAAGGAATATAGAAGGATACAAAAGAGAAATTAGAAAATAGGTGATTCATGTAACTTAAGCTTCGAGCTCCGTGGTTCTTTCATCACACTCGTAGCACTCGAGTAATTTTTCAACTCGAGAAACTCAATCAAGGAACTCGTCAAGTTGGCTACTTCTACAGAAAGTGGGCAACTTAAGCTTTATATTGTTAAGTCCTAAGCCAAGTGCTCAGGGTTCCTCCCTTGCATTCCTAACAAGTTAGTTTACCTTGATTTAGCCACTTCTATTCGAGCTCTACCTAGCTATATGTCTTCTCGGCTTCGGCTCTCTTCTTCAAGCTTCGTGGTTTAACTCGGAGTCAATACTCCTATCATTGCCTCTTCTCGGCATTGACAGGGTTTCTCTTCTTCTTGGCTCAATAGCTCTTCTCGGTTGTCTCACATCATTACAAAGTTCATTAGAACCACTCCTACTGGTTGGTGTCCGTTCCTTCCTTTCTTCTCGGCTATCACATTTATAACCCTTGACTAACGTAGTAAGCTCCTAAATAGAGTCAGTTAGATTCTAAATCTAGAATTCCAAGTTATCGACATGTCTCCTCAAGCCTCTACGAGGACTATCTCCAGCTATCCTCTAACATTCTCATTCATATAGTAAATTACTAGAAAATTGAAGAAAGAAAGCTCTAATACCAATATGATAAGGATTAAATCTCTGATGCCAAGATGATAAGGAATCTAAGGATCAATCCAAAAAGGAAACAGCAACGGATCTAGAAGTGAACAGGAATGGGTATTCAAGGAGAATGGGTATAAAGAATAGGAAGGGTTTTGATAGTGAATGTGGATGGATATAACTCACCAAGACACAAACACAATCGGTGGTTTGAGTTGAAAATAGAGTTTGATTCAACTCACGAACACTAAATGTTGCTTAGGGTTTCAAATGAAAGTTAAATGCAACTCACTAACCGGTTCAAATGAAGAGATTTACCACAATTTGAGAAGAAGATTGATAAGAATGTGAGGACGATTAAAGAGTCTAATCAACACTCAATAATCCAGTAAATGCTAACTAAATCAAGTATAGCCTTGCTCAAAGGAGTGAAGTTTTACTCTGTATATATCTCTATATATTTATCTGTATCTATCTCTATCTATGTATTAGTACAAATGTTGTTATTTATAGCAAGTCCTAAACCTTAGTGGCTAAACTACAAATAAAGTATAAGGCCTTAAACCCTAAAGAATTAGGCCCATAAATAAAATAAAAGGGAAAACATGTACAAGAATACAAAACTGTGCATTTTATAGAGCTCGGCAAATAGTCACTCAACATGTCTTGGGAGGAGTTGTATCTGAACCGAACGGGGTCGATAATTAAATGTATGGGTTTGGAAAGGGGTCCCTAACGTCTCGTGTAGCTTAGCCGAGACGTCAAAGAGGTCAACCCATAATTACTGAGTTATGAAATTAATTAATGCTACTCTCTCGAGGTCCAGCTGAGTAGTTCTTTAGTCTCGAATACATAGCCCTATGGTTTCTCGATACCTCGATTGACGAGTTGAATGTTTAGTTTCCTTCCCCTCGTCCTTTTAGCTACAGCCCGACCTCGGTAAGCATTGATAAGCCTCGACTTGGATATAATCGAAGGTTGATTTGCATCAAGTTAGGGACAGTTATTCAATAATAGCTCGGATCTTCTCAATATCAACACAAAAGCCTCCTTTACTCACAACATATCTAATGAAGACCACTTCTTCCTAACAAAAACAACACTTCTTTACATTGTCAAAGAGCCTTTTAGGTTAGAGATGGTCGGTATGACTCGAGAGGTCAACATTATACACGAAGATGTCATCAAAGTAAAATACAACAAATTTCCCAATTATATCTCATAGCACATGATTCATTAATCTCATGAAAGTGCTTAAGGCATTTGATAAGCTAAAGGGCATCACCATCCATTCGTATAGACCATGTCGGGTCTTAAATGCAATTTTCCATTCCTTACCTTACCTTATGCAAATATGAGGATAACCAAACTTCAGGTCGATTTTACTTAAGAAATAGATCATCGTACTCATTTAATAGTTCCCTAACCTCTTTAGGTAGCACAATTTGCTCCTTCATTTCCAATAGCCTTCTTATCAATAGAAAGGTCAACACATTGGATTTAATGGCTTCTCAGAGCTCAAATCAACTCAAAACTAATGTCTTCTTTGATCCATAGGCTAACTTGGCCTACAATTGGCTCACTTGACTTAGTGTCATGAGGTTTAAGGTGATCTTCTTCCCATCCTTCTCAATGGTATATGTATTTCTAAACCCATCATGAATGATCCTTCAATCAAATAGCTAAGGTCGTTCTAACAACACATGAGATGCATACATAAGCAATACATCATAGAGAATCTAATCATAATAGTTCCTTATTGAGATTGGTAGCTATACTTGCTAAGTGATGTATAGTGCTTCCTTCTCAATTAGCCAATAAAGCTTGTATGGTCTTAGATGCGATAAAGTTAACAACTTCAATTTTTGAACCAAGTCGGCATATGCCATATTAGTGCAACTCCCACTATCTACAATGCGTACACACACACATTTGTTACTTAACATGTAATATGAAATAAGTTTTCTCGTTGCTCTTCTTCAATAGTTCAATACTCGATACTCTTTAAACAATTAAAGTTAGCTTGTCTAGGTTGTTATTGTACATATTTTCCTCTATAAGCTCTTCTTCACACACCTTGACTACCTCTTCTAGACTAGTCTTCTTTTCAGGCTCTTCGTCAGTATTACCTACTTTAATGGTAAGGATTACCCCTTTGATGACCCTTGTACATCGATTAGGGCATTAGGCAACCATATGACCAAAACCCTAGCACTTAAAACATTTAATTTGGCTCATCATCCATCTTGAACCTTGGCCTTTCTCATATGTTTTCCTTGACACTTCTTGGTTAATAGTGTAATTCTTTTATACAGTCATCATCTTGGTCCTTCTACTAGGTTCGGTGTTATATTGAGGTTTGTTACCACCTTAGGCAAGTCATTTACCTTAAATAGGTCAACTCAGTTAAGTTCAGGTTGACCCATTCCCCCATTATCTCTCCACATGCTGAGTAACCCTTATAACCTCATCTAAAGTGACAAACTGTTTCAGCTCTACTGAATCTCTAAAATCTATCCTCAACTCAATTAAGAATCTGGATATTATATGGGCTAAAGGCTCATTGACCTCGTATTTGATCATAAGTACCTGAAACTCTCATACGTACTCATCAATAGTGTGATTTCCTTGCCTTAATTCTAGGAGTTGAGCAAAAGTGTAAGTTTCTAACACAAATTTAGCTCTAAAACTCGCTTCATTTTAGGTTAAGTACTAACCTCTCTATATCTAACTCACCTTCTCATGGCTTGAAAGTTTCTCCATCACATTGTAACATAGCTCAAGAATTTGATTGCAATGGTTCAAACCTTATCATAATCTTTGTACTGATAATATTCAAAAGCTTACTGTACTTTCTCTTCCTAATCTAGGCAATCATCAACATTTCTTGAGCTGTTAAAGCTTGGAACCTAGAGTTTTATATGGTCAATAGCTCATTGTGCACAAGCTTTATCCTTTGCTTCATAATACTCATCTCTTTCCACCTCATCTACTTCACCTAAATCTATTCTTCCTCGCACATGTCCACGTACTCTTCCACCTTATCCTTGCCGAGCTAGGTATTACCTATGGATAGGTTGGGCATATTGTAGGACACCTCCAACTTCAGGAGCAACTTAGGGAGCATTTTGATTGTTCTTAATGGGTTAGGAAACAAATGCATAAATGGTTGCATCAACTTCACTATCATATTAGTTACTTCATCGATTCATTCATCGGAGCTTCAAGAGTATTTTCTCGACCAAGGTAAATAACCCCTCTATTTTCATCTCTAATACTAGCATGAACACTTGAATCAGTCATTCTTTTACTCAACTTTATGTTCACAATGAATGGCCTCCAATTAGTTAACACATTAACTATACAAAACATTCTCAACTTCTCTTCTAATAGAAACCAATGCACCTTACTATAGAGATTCAACACTATAGCTAATTAAGTCAATCCTCTCATAGAAATACATAGTTACTACCTGCTATGTTTCCATAGCTTGAAATAGAGTAGAATAAAGTGTTAAACAACAAAAAAGAACAAAATCACTACTTCCACTATTCACTTAATGTTTATAGCTACTCGTACATGACCCTAATGATTACTATACTACTCAACACATTTCAAACACAAATGATAACCAATGCAACAAAGCAAAGACAAAACTCTGCAGTAACTTACTCGATGTAAACCTATACTCTAATACTAAGATGATATGCTACACCAGGAGTAGATGAGGACACTCGTAGCAATGAGATGGGTCTAAGCTCACGGAAAGCTCAAAATGAAGAATGGAATGCATAAAACATAAGCAAAAACCTACGAACAAATCTAAGATATTACCCATGAAGGAAATCTACGAACTTATGAATCAGCTCAATTTGACACATGAATTAGTTGAATGAGGTTACTCACCACTTAGCCTTACTCAAGGGTTAGTATAAGAGTTAGATGAGCAAGTAGAAATAGCTCAAACGAGTAAAGAAGATTCTATATAGTTAATGATTTAAAAGATGATGATCTTACAGCTGCATAAAAATGGGTATTTATTCTCGAAAACATAAGACACCCTTTACTAAAACTTGAAAAGATAAAAAGGGCACAAAAGAGAAATAAAAAAATAAGTAATTCATATAATAGATTCCATCACATAGGAGGCTTAGATACATGAGAGGTAGATATTGGTAGGTGGTAAGTGAAAACAGATGTAGGCATCCAAACATTCTAGTTCATTCCAAGCTTACTTGTTGGCTCTTCTATGGTAAGCTCAGCTCAAACATTATTTAGTCAAATCGGAATAGGGTTACCTAAGTTGATAGGTAAATAAGCCAAAGCGTTCTCTAAGCATTCCTCAATTTGGCATCCAAAGATTACAAATAGGCACAGGGGAGCTGGGCTCGAAAATGGTAACAGGTATGTGATTAGAAACAACTTGGATTCCTTAGGCATAAGTTAGGAAAGGAGAATATGCCTTACTAAGCTCTCGAGTCCTCATGCTTGGGTTGAGTAAGAGGTCCTATAAGTTGATTCCTATCAGCATGCCTACAAGTGAACCCTAACTTAGACCATTGGCCTTAAGAACCTTAACTTAGGACATTTGAATACCAAGTGGACCCAACTATCTACCTTCATTTTATCATTACCAGTACCATAAGGCCAAACCAGGTGAACCCTGACTCTGGCTAATAGGAATCGAACTACTAGGCCTTTGATACTTAACTGAGCCTATGGACTTGAAGGACTAATAAGACAAATCCTCTCACTCTAGTTGATCCTTATAGAAGATAAGCTAATCCTTGCTATCGACTAACTCCTTATGCAGAGTTAAGTAACTCCTCATTGTTCGGAAGTTGTGTGTCGAATGGATGAAAGCTTTATTGATAGCCTAACCCCTCATACACTTTTGCTTAGCCACAACCAAGCCAACCTCTAGCTCAGCAACATTTATACCAAGAAGCCTAGAGCTCCAGTACATATTCGCCACCATTCCTTCTTAGGTGAGTCCACTTCAGCTTGGTAGAAATCAAGCTAATTATGTAGAATTGTCTTTTCTACTAAAAAGTCGTCTACCCATAATGAGCCAAGTGTTTGAGCAAGCATGTGACAAGATCCCCTATTCAAAATACTCACTTTTGTTGTATTTTCCAATATATCCTTCATCATTCGTTATATCTTGCTCCTTTTAGATACTACCTTTTTTGGTCTTTTCCATTTTAGGTAGGTTACCTTAGTTTTGTGGGTATAAATACCTTTTATACATGTAACTGCATGGCATCTAATATCCTCAATATACTAAATATGCTTCCCATTCTAAACATTGGTTGTTTACTCTTCTCAATATTATCCTAACCCTTAAGTAAGGCTAGGTGACAAGCAATCTCACCGGACCACCTCGTGCATCATATTGAGTTGTGCCCTCAGTCCTCAGAAGTTCCTAAGTATGTCCAATCCTTATAACTATTTGTAGGTTTTTTTTCTTTATCATTACTACTTTCGCACAATTCCATCACCTTCTTTTAAGCTTTCGACAAGCTTGGACCTACCCTATGACCGGCCTTGTCTGTTCTTGGCTTTAATACACATCATCTTGGTAATAAAGTGGAGGTTTCGTTTGGGTAAGTTGTGTTTGTATTTTGTGAAGTAGTGCTTGTGATAGGAATCAGGCTTTTGGGCCTTTGACCCATAACCAAGCCTAAAGATTAGTAGGCTTGGCAAGGTAAATTCTTCTGCTCCAACTAACTCTTACCAAAGTCGAGTACTTCTTTGCCAAGTTATTTTGTATGCAAAGCCAAATGACTGCCCATCTCTTTGAAGTATGCCAAGTTGTAGATTATCAAGAGAATAGCCAAACCTTTCACGATTACTCACTCGTGCCCGAGCCGACCAATGACTCGGCATCTCTCTTGCTAAGAAGTCGAGAGAGAGAGACCAAACTGATCCTTAGCCACCCTTGCTTATACAAGCAACCTGACCGTACACTTTTGTTTACATCCTCCAACGGCCTCACTAATGTATCACTGCTATGTGTATAGGACCACGTGTAGAATTTACCACATTAATCATTACTTTTCTTGAATATTCATTTTTACTCTTTTGTATTCTTATACAATACTTCTTTAAGGTAATACCCTGTTTGTCTTTTCCTTTTTAAGTACATTGCCCTAAATTCTCGAGTATAAATATCTCTTATACTTGTAACTGTAAAACATCAAATTGAACATTAATACACTTGATATTTTTTCTTTCTTAAACACTATTTTGTTTACATTCATCTCACTCTTATCTTAACCCTTAAGCAAGGCTAAGTGGCGTGGTGTACTTTAATGACATCCTAGTCTATAGTGGCGACATGCCAAGTCATTGTGAATATCTCCATGCCATATTGAACGTCCTCCGTACCAAGAGACTATTCAACAATCTTAAGAAGTGTTTCTTTTACTAAAAGGAAGTGGTATTCTTGGGCTACGTAGTAAGCGAAGGAGATTTACAACTAGACAATAAGAAGATTTAAGCAATCGTCAAGAGGTAGATCCCTACTACTTATGTTGACATAAGAAGTTTCCATGGATTGGCTTCATTCTACAGAAGATTCATTGAGAATTTCAACACCCTCGCCGCACCACTTACTGAGCTAACAAAGAAGAACACCGACTTCCGATTAGTAGAGAAGGAGGAGAGGATTTTTGCCAAGATAAAGGAAAGATTGACCTCCGCCTCGGTATTAGTTTTACTTGACTTTAAGAAAATATTTGAGCTGGAATTTGATGCGTTAGGCATTGGGATAAGTGTTATCCTAACATAGGAAGGCTGATCATTTGCCTATCATAGTAAGAAGCTTAGAAGACCTCAATTAAATTACTTTGTCTAAAACAAAAAACTATTCATGCTGATTCAAGCACTATAAGTATGGTAGCATTATCTATCGTTGAGAGAATTTGTCATCTATACTAACCACGAGCCCTTAAGGTACCTCCAAAGTTAAACCAAATTGTTGAAGGGGTAGGCGAGATAAGTTGAATTCCTTAAAGGATTCAATTTTGTAATAAAATACAATCAAGGGAAGAGCAACGTAGTTGCAAATGCTCTTTCGAGAAGGCATGCACTCATGAATGAATTGCAGACCAGATTGTTTGGGTTTGTGAGTATCAAAAAACAGTACTCTAAGGCTCCATACTTTGGACCAGTATTTATACGATGTATCAATGGAAGAATAGTGGACAAGTAGCATGTAGAAGATGGCTACTTGTTTCGAAGGAGGAAATTATGCATACCAACTTGTTCACTAAGGGAGCTACTGATCAGGGAAGCCCACAATGGAGGACTATTTGAAAATTTTTGGGAGAAAAGAACATATGAATTGCTGGGTAGTCGATTCTTTTGGCTGAAAATGAGGTAAGATGTGCACCGAGTTTTTGAAAGTTATGTCATGAGCAAAACGGCTATGTGCCGAGCCGAAAAAGGGAAAGCAATGCCATTACCTATTCCGACGAAGCCTTGGACCAAATTGAGCATGGACTTTGTTCTTAGACTACCACAAACTGTTCGAGGCAAAGATTCTCTAATGGTTATCATAGATAGGTTCAGGAAGATGGCACACTTCGTGCCCTACTCCAAGACAAATGACACTTCGGCTATTGCTTCTCTTTTCTTGCAAGAGATTATACGATTACACAGCGTGTCGAGGAGTATAGTATCTGATAGAGACCTAAAGTTCTTATACCACTTCTAGAGGACCTTGTGGCTTCAGATGGAGACCAAACTATTATTTAGTACTTCTTGTCACCCCTAAACTAACGACCAAACAGAGGTAGTTAATCATACATTGGGTCACTACTCTGAGTTACAGTAGGCAAGAACTTTGCCAATTGGGACGTTTACTTGCCAATAGTCAAATTTGCTTACGACTAAACAATATATGATACCACCAAACAGACCCCATTTAAAGTTGTCTATGGTTTCAATCTCGAGTTACCCTTCAATCACACCCTTATACCTATGCTCGCATAAGAGGACCTTGACACAAGAGCTAAGGCACAATCCCTTCAGTACATAACAAAGTCACTCGGCACACTAACTAAGTCACTAAATGTCTGTAAGAGAAGGCTAAGGGTAGGATGGTGAAACATATTCAGCTAGGAGACTTGGTGTAGTTGCACCTAAGCAAAGAGAGGTTTCCGAGCAAGAGGAACAAACTATCCCTAAGGGCTGAAGGGCCTTTCAAAATCTTTGAGAAGATCAATGATAACACCTACAAAATGGAGCAACCCAAGGACTATGAGGTTTTTAACACCTTCAACATTGCTGACCTCAATTTCTATCACCCCGATGAAGAGCTGATTGAAGACCACTCAGATTTGATCCTAAATCCAAATCAACCTAGAGGGAATGATAGGAATCAGGCTATTGGGCCTTTGACCCGCAACCAAGCCTAAGGATTAGAAGGCTTGTTACTCTAATCAACTCTTGCTGAAGCCAAGTACTTCTTTGTCGAGTTACTCTGTATGTTGAGCCGAATGACTGCCCATCTCTCTAAAGTATGTCTAGTTATAGATTACCAAGGGAATAACCAAACCTCACTCACACCTGAGCTAACCAATGACTCAGCATCTCCCTTGCCGAGAAGTTAAGAGAGAGAGACTAGACTGATCCTTAGCCATCCCTACTCGAACAAGCAATCTAACTGTACACTTTTGTCCTACAGCCTCCAACGGCCTCACTAATGTATTGCCACTATGTATATAAGACTACATATAGAATCTACCACACTAATCATTACTTTTCTTGAATATTCATTTTCATCCTTTTGTATTCTTATACGATACTTCTTTAAGATAATACCCTTTTTGTCTTTTCCTTTTTAGGCATGTTACCATAAATTCTTAGGTATAAATACCCGTTATACTTATAGCTATAAAACATTAAATTTAACATTAATACACTTGATATTTTTTTTCTCTCGTAAACACTACTTTGTTTACATTTATCTCACTCTTATCCTAATCCTTAAGCAAGCTTAGGTGGTAAGTAACCTCATCGAACCATCTCATGTGTCATATTGAGTTGTGTCATGAGTTCTCAGAGGTTCCATTGGTGCATCATATCCGTTGGAGCTATTCACGGGTTTTTACTTACTTTTCATTCGCATTTTTCCTTTCACGCATTCCCTATCATTTCCTTTTCAAGCTTTGGGCAAGCTTGGTTCCATTCAGCTACCGGCCTTTTCTGTTCTTGGTCATGATTTGCCATAGCTTATTGTAACAATGTGTTGAAGTTGTAAAGGGAATCATAGAAGTGTTTGAGTGAGAAGTAGAGTATGGTAGTTGTTTTCGAGTATACTCTATTTTTCCTTATTTCGAACATTCAAAAACAAAGCAAATTTTTATGTTGTAGTTTATTCATCTAAGTAGTTGCTATGTTTACAAGTTAACTGGACATTTGTATGGAAAGTGTACATGTTGTTTAGTTCGAAGGGATAGTATCAGTTGTATCTAAGATTCAATGTTTGAAACCAAATTTGTTGAAGAAAATGATAGACCCAAGTGTTCGTACTAGTATTGGGGATGACAATAGTAGTGTTGTCCACCATAGCCGACAATTCCAAGACACCCCTAGAAGTACAGACTAAAGATTAGATGAGGTAGCCAACCTCCTATTTGATTTAACTAGAGTTGTTTATACGATAGCCTATCAACTTGCTAAGGCCATGTAAAATACCCTATAAGCTGCTCTACCTGCTAGAGGTCAGAACCCAACTCGACAAGCTATAGGTAGAGGAGTAAGCGAACAAGCACAATGAAAGATTAACTTAGGAAATATGGATGATATTAAAGAAGAAGAATATGAGAAGAAGAGCAAGTTAGAGCACCCAAGCTACCAACCACATAAAGCTTCAAATTCCAAGCTTTAGTAGTTCTGGAAGTGTAGATGATTATATAGATTGGGAGGAAAAGGTTGAACAAGCGTTTGATTATTACTAGTATAAGGACCAAGAAAAGGTGAGAACTACTGTTGTTGAGTTCTTAGAATATGCCACCATATAGTAGGAGAACTTTTAGATCATGAGGAGACAAGAAAAATACTAAGAATTAAGTACTTAGCTCGAGATACAAATGATACTCAGAAACAAATTTGTATTAGACACATATCTATAAGACACTTTTGCTTGACTTCAAGAGTTGAGACAAAGAGGATAAACTATTGATGAGTATGATTAGGAGTTCCAAATACTCATGATTCGTTATGAAGTAGAAGAGTTGTCAACTCAAACGGTGTCCGGTTCCTTATTGGATTAAGGAGTAATATTCGAGATATTATAGAACTTCAACAATTCACCACATTGGATAAGGCTACAAAGATAGCCTAACAATTGGAGAGGCAAAGAAGGAGCTAAGTGTTGATTAGACCCCAAATGAGCCAACCTGATCCTTCAAGCTAACCTGTTCAGGGAAGCTACTAAGCACAATACAATACCGAGTTAACCAAACGAACAGATGTCAAGATTGAATAGAAGGGTTAACTTGATAGTGATGCATTGACCTTAACATATGAGAAGGTGCAAGGAATTGGGAGGAAGATGAGCTAAATCAAGTGCTTTAAGTGCTAAGGGTTTAGGTACATGGCTGCCCAATATCTAAACCAAAGGACCATGATTATTAAGGGAGGTGTCTTGAAGATCGAAGTAGATTGTACGAATGAGGAACCAAAGGAGGATAAGGATTTTAACGATGGATATATGAGGGAGAATCTTAGCCCCAGTGTTATGGTAGTGTGCCTTGTGCTAAAAAAGGACAGAACTTGGTGAATGTACGTCTATAGTCGAGCCATGAAGAAGATTACCATTAAGTACCAATACCTTATCCCTAGGTTGGATGATATGTTAGATGAGCTAAGTAGGGCTAAGGTCTTCAGTAAGATTGTTCTAAAGTCTAGATACCATCAGATCCAAATGAGGCTAGGAGATGATTGGACAACTGCATTTAAAACTCAGCATAGACTCTAAGTGAATGGTAATGCCTTTTGTCTTATCAAATGCTACGAGCACTTTCATGTAGCTGATGAACCATGTACTGAGTAATCTGATCAAGAAGTGTGTCATGGTGTGCTTTGATGACACCCTTATGTACAGTGCTAACCAAGAGAGCCACTAAGAACATCTTCGTACCATGCTAGATGTACTCCAAGCCAAGAGATTATTCAGTAATCTTAAGAAGTGTTGTTTCTACTAAAAGGAAGTGGTATTTCTAAGTTATGTAGTTAAAAGTAGCTTATGAGTAGATGATGAGAAGATCCAAGCTATTGTTGACTGGCTGACTCCAACCACTTGTATCGAAGTGAGAAGTTTCTATGAACTAGCATTCTTTTGATTGAAGGTTCATTAGAAACTTCAAATGCCATTATTATGCCCCATACCAAACTAACAAAGAAGAACATCAAATTCAAGTAAGGAGAAAGTGAGGAGAAGAGTGGAGTTTTGTTGAAGTAAAAGCAAGGTTGACTTCTACATCCATAGTAGCCCTACCTAACTTAGAGAAGATTTTTAAGTTGGAGCGTGATGCATCGGGTATTGGTATCAACACTATCTTAATGCAAGAATGTCAACCAATTGCCTACCACAATGAGAAGCTCAGAGGGCTATAATTGAACTACTCTGTAAATGACAAAGAACTCTTAGCCCTAATTTGAGTGATCCAAGCATGACAACATCATCTATTGCTGAGAGAGTTTGTCATCTATACCGATCACAAGTCTTTAAGGTACCTCAAAAGTCAGACTAAACTATTGAAGCGACAAGCAAGATGGGTCGAATTCCTAGAGAGATTTAACTTTGTAATCAAATATAAACAAGGCAAGGGCAACATTAATGATGATGCTCTATCCAGGAGACATGTCCTCTTGAGTGATTTATAAACAAGATTATTAGGGTTTGTAAGCATTAAAGAATAGTACCCTAAAGACCTACACTTCAGACTTATCTTCAAGCGTTGTACCAAAGGAAGAATAGTGGATAAGTATCATGTAGAAGATGGTTATCTATTCCGAGGTGGAAAGTTATGTGTACCAACCTATTCGTTAAAGGAGTTACTTATCAAGGAAGCTTACAGTGGAGGACTCTTTAGGCATTTTGGAGAGAGAAGAAGATATGAGCTATTGAGTGGACAGTTCTTTTGGTTAAGATTAAGGCGAGACATACACCAAATTGTTGAGGGTTTTGCTACTTACAAGAGGTCAAATGCCAAGCCGAGCAAGGGAAAGCAATGTCATTACCTACCCTAACTCGACCTTAGATTAAGTTAAGCACAGACTTTATCTTCGAATTGCCTAGAACTGCCCAAGGCAAAGATTCTATGATGGTGGTAGTGGATAGATTCAATAAGATAGCATACTGTGTGCCCTACTCTAAGACTAACGATGCTTTTACTATTGCTTATCCCTTTTTGCAAGAAATTGTTCAGCTATACAGTATGCTAAAAAGTGTAGTCTCAAACAAAGATCCAAAGTTCCCAAACAATTTCTTGAGTACTCTATGTCATTAGATAGGGACTAAACTGTTATTTAGCACTTCCTATCATCCCTAAACTATTTGCCAAACTGAGGTAGTCAATCGTACTTTGGGATAACTACTATAGTGGGTAAGAACTTGGCTTATTGGAACATCTATTTGCTTATGGTAAAATTCACTTACAACCGTATAATACATGACAGCACCAAACAAACCCCCTTTAAAGTTGTCTATGGTTTCAATCCCATGTAGTCTGTTGATCATACCCTTACACCCATATCCAAGTAAGCAGACCCTAACTTGAGAACCCAAGTACAGTCTCTACAACACATCTATGACAAAGTTACTTAGAAAATTGAATAAGCTATTAAGAAAATCAAAGAAAATGTCAAGGGAAGGAAGTTGATACAAATTCAACTTAGAGAACTAATATGGCTACACTTGAGCAGGGAAAGGTTCTTAAATATGAGGAAGAACAAGCTATCCACTTGAGCTAAAGACTCTTTCAAAATCCTTTAGAAGATCAATGACAATGCCTATAGACTAGAACTACTCGAAGGTTATGGGGTTTCTAACACCTTCAACATTGCTAACCTCAACCCTTATCACCTTGAGGAAGAATTGAGCTAAGACCAATTAGATTTGATCCCAAATCTAAATCAACCATGAGGGAATGATAAGAATTTGACTATTAAGCCTCTAACATACAATCGGGCCAGAGGCCTTAAAGGACTAACAAGACAAATCCTCCTACTCTAATCAACTCTTGCTGAAGCTAAGCTAATCCTTACTATCAACCAACTCCTTGTACCAAACCGAGTAACTCTTCATCTCTCAAAAGTCGCATGCTAACTAGACTAACAAGACAAAAATCTCTATTAATAGCTTAACCCCTCATATGTGTCTACTCGACCATAACCAAGCTAACCTCCAACTTAGCAACATTGGTGACGAGAAGCCAAGAGCTCTAACACATATCCCTCACCATTCCTTCTTTGATGAGTCTACTACGGCTAGGCAGAAATCAAGCTAATCATGTAGAAACGTCTTTTCTACCAGAAAGTCATCTACTCACAATGAGCCACATATTCGAGCAACCATGTGACAAAATCCCCCATATAGAATACTCACTTTTGTTGTATTTTCCAACATACGCTTCATCATTCCTTGTATCTTACTCCTTTTAGACACTACCCTTTTTAGTCTTTTCCATTTTAGGTAGGTTACCTTAGTTTTATGGATATAAATACCCTTTATACATGTAGTCACATGGCATTTGATATCATCAATATACTGAATATTCTTCCTGTTGTGAACATTTCTTCTTTACTCTTCTCACTCTTATCCTAACCCTTAAGTAAGGTTAGGTGATGAGTAACCTCATCGAACCACCTTATACGTCATATCAAGTTGTGCTGCGAGTCCTTTGAAGTTCCTTAGTACGTCCCATCTTCAAAGCTGTTTGTAGGTTTGCTTACTTTATCTTTAATGTTTTTGCACAATCCCATCACCTTCTTTCAAATTTTCAGCAAGCTTGGACCCACCCTATAATTGTCCTTGTTTGTTCTTAGCTTCGGTATGCATCACAGGCTATCCACCATCAACTAACCAACAATGGTCCAATAACTTTACTGCAATATTTTTTCTTTTTTTTTTCACCAATGGCTTCTAAAAGCACTTACTATGGTTTCATAAAAAGGCAGCTTTTTTAAATTGATAAAGGATTTTAGGAAAGGTTATTTTTGAAAACATATGACAAAGTTTTATAAAATTATTTCATGTTAAGAAAATACTACAAAAAGTACTTCATAAATGATTGCTAAAATTAGGCAAAGCATAAACACTCTAATCGATATACTTATAGGGTCAAGCACATGTGATAGATATGTTTGGTTATTTAAGCCAATAATTTAAATCTTTAGCTATTTGGGTGACCACATGAATGCTAGCATACAAGACAATCAATCATTTAACATACAATCAATATCAACCAATAAGCAACACTATACAAGGCAATCACTCTTCTGTATGTTGATAATCATTTTAGTCATCTTGCACCATATTTTCATGAAATCATGTTGAATTTGGTCCATAGATTAGTGCATGCTTGTATCTACCTTCAATAAAATCTAAATGAATTCTTAAGTTATTAAACCAATGCTTCATCTATTTTATACTTTTATCCATTATTTTATAGAATATTAAATTGTATCCTTACAAATTCATAAATCTAAAAATGACATATATCCCTAATAAGAATTTGCTAAGGTTATATTCATCCTTCTATAAGCTAGTTTTGTTAAGAATTCCCATATGTCAATATAAGATAGTAATTGATAAGGTCTCTTAGTACATTTGATAAAGTGCAAAGGAACATACGATAGTGATTTAGGAAAGTCACCTTTTTTTTTTTTTCTCACCATAGGGTATTAAATCACCCCTTTTGAAGAGTTCCTATGAATATGAAAGGATACACTTTCTTTAGTCAAAAGCTCGTTGAAAAACATGGAACAAATTATATTAGTGAGATAGTCTATAATCTTGATAATCTAAGAAATCATGACCAATATGAGGAGTAACCTTAAGAGAATACATTCCCAACTTCAATATTTTGCTTCAAATGGTTCTCTATGACCCATAAGAGTGAAAAATACATAGATTTAGTACTTATCCTAAAGGATGCTAACATTGAAAGAAGGGCAAGGGAAGATTCTTCAAGTTTTATCTTTTTAGGAAAAAACCCTACAAAAATTCCTCTTGAAATATTCCTTGCTCTTTTGTCAACAACTTTAGGATTTGGTTTAACCAAGATCCTATGTCGCCTCAACTACCTAGTAAAGGTTATCTTTTCTTTGTATACATAGAGAGCTTAAGGTTGTAAAAGATAGATGTAAAATTGAAACTCAGTTTGGAATGGAAATGGTGATTACTGGGGCAACAACTTCACTTGAGAAAGGATTACTCATTGCTTCTTTTCCTTCTTTGATTAGGTGATGTTGCCAATTAGGGAAAGAGTTGAAGAGAGTTTTTAATAGAAGATTTATAGTTGGCATTAACTTAATGGAGAAGTGATTGCAAAGCAAGAGCCAATGGCTTGATTTGGAAGATTAGATAGTAGCTTAAGTAACCTCCTTGAAGAAGCTTAGTTAGATTTCTACTAGTTAGTTAGAATGAGATGAAATTAGTTATTTTGTAATGAAGAGTGAAAGGAGGAAATTTAAATGACCTTTCTTCCATCTTCACGCCTACTTGGAAGGGAAGTAAGGGTGGACCTTCTAGCCTAAGTTTTATTATTTTAAGTGTTGTCCTAAAGAAGGTTCAAGATTTTTTTTTTTCTCCAATTTGCTAAATTATAAGTTAACAATTGAATTAAAATGGCAATGATATAAGGATATGGATTGAAGTAGGCTAATGTATTTAGAAAGATTTAGGGTTATTTGTCTTAGTTAGTTAATGCATTACTAACTAACTGGATTGAGATGAAAGTTAGGACAAAAAGAAGGGAAGAGGCTGGCTTGTTTGAGAAGATGGTTAAGTTGGTTAGGCAACTTATTAAAGAGGTTTGATTTGATATTAACTTGGTTAGCTTGAGTAGAAAGGAAAGAGTTAAATTAAAAGTAATGGAAGTGGTTGAATTTGGATGGGTTGTCTTATGTTGTAAGCCAACTTGGAAGGGAAGAAAAGAAAGGAGATTCTTGCTTAACTTTTAAGGTTTTTAGAAGTTACCCTAAAGATGACTTGATATCACTTTTTGACTAGTTATGTTATAACTAATTAATTGAATAAAAATGAAAATTGTACATAAGAATGGATTAAGATTGGCTTCTTACTGTGCTTATTAATTTAAAATATTAACTTTATGAAGGCATATGTTATTTTTCCCTATTAGCTAAAATACTACTAATGAGCTCCTTATAATGGCTTCTCTAGTTCTTATTGGTGACTATAGAGATATTTTCTCGAGCCATTCATACTATTTTGAATCTATCTCTAATATCTCTATAATTTATTCCCACAATTATTCTTATCGACTCTAATGATATTACTCAAATCAATTCTTATGATCATGAATTTGTCTCTAAAATTATCCTTAACTATTTCAAAAGTCTCTTATATTTCTCATGTTGGCTTAGAGTTTTTCCCTTTAATATCTCTTAATGACTTGTTTATATCTAAATAAATAATTAATCAATTAATTATTTCCATTGACTATTAGTAACTACAAAGGGAAATCAATTAAGGAGCACTTATTGACAATTACATCATGCAAGTTAGGATATTGTATGGTAACTTTATTAATTAGGCAACTTCAGTAAGGATTTAATTAATATTCGTCCATAATAAATTAATCATTAGCTTCCTTAAGAAGCCATGAACATTCTTCTTTATGAAGTTGCTTATTACTTCTTTAGGAAATTGGTTGGTTGACTTCTTTGAGAAGTTGGTTATTACCCTTTTTGAGAAGTTAAGTGAGTAATTTCCATGAGAACGTGACTTACGAAGCTTTCGAATTAAGTTTGTAGGATATCTTTAAGAAGTTATCTTAGATAGTTTTGGGATAAGTTATTCAGGTAACTTACCGAGGAAGCTAACTTGGAAACCTCAAAGTGAAGTTATTACAAAACTTTCCTTAAAATTTAGCTAAGCGACTTGACCTAATTGAGAACTGGAATAGGGAAACCTTATTGCTTAAGTTTCTATGTCAACTCAAAGAGGTTAGCTAGGGAGCTCCTAGATTAGACTATTTGGATAGCTTACTCGAAAGGTAGCTAATATTTCTTGATCAAGTTGCTATGGTATCTTACTTGAGGAGTTAATTAATTAGTAAAACTTATGGATTAAATACCCTATTACTTGAGAAATTATCTCTTTAGATAAATTACTTGAGCAATTAGCTAACAAATGTTTATAATAAGTTACTTATTTTAGAGGTTAGTAAGGATTTTCTAGAGTAAGCTACTAATTTATGCATTTAATGGAAAAATACCCTACGTAGGTAGAATCGTAAGCTTTTAAGTGTAAATGCAAATTTAGGGTACAAAGCATAACTATAGATTGAGTAGAAGAAGATACTTTTATATTGTATATATTGTACAAGTCAAATATACTTTAAATAGATAATATTAAATATATATATAGTTAATTTGAACCAAAATCTAATTTTTTTTTTCAATGGTACTAATTTAATAATTTTATAAAAATGATCTTAGTGCTCAAAAATTTTTCATAAACTGACAAATTGATTTTTTGGAGGCTCACACAACAAGTGGTGATGGTTTCATAGGTATAAACCCCTAAATTTTTCTATCTAGCTTTTGAAGTAGACTTAAGCATGTTAGGTAATATAGGAGTTGACAAGGCTAATGAAAGTGAAAACCTAAAGTACCTAGTCAATCGCATAGAAAATTTTTTTACCCTAAATGTATGTAAACACTAAAGATTTCATTTAAAATTGATAAAAACCCTAAAACTAAAACCTTAAAGCCATACAGGCACTAATTCATCATAATATACCCTAAAACCCTAATTGATAATATAACCTTCGTATTTTGCCAAATCATTAGTGAAAGATTAGAGATAACTTTCAAACATGCATATATATTTAGAACCCTTAAGTAATCCTTTAAAACTAAGATAATGTATTATAGATCACATTTATCTTCTAAGTATATAATTAAGATAGTATTACTTAAAGTTAGGAGTATAGTTGAAACTTAGGTTAAATGTAGTAAACCTTAACACCCTAATTGATACTTTTCATACTAGTTATACTAAGTAGCTTACCAAATAATGTATATAGGATATAAATACCTAAAGTAAGATCTCATCATCTATTTTTACTAATCAATTCACCAAATGCCTCATTTCCTTAATTTTTCTCTTAATTTTCCTTAATTACTACATTATTTATACTAAATGACATATGCTTATGGAAAGTTAACCAAGGTAACACATGTTGACCAAGGTCAAAAGGCTGACTAAGTCAGCATTTAAGAAAGTCAACAAAAGACACTAATGCTTTAGAAAATATCAAATCGATCTCATGATTTCTTTTCTTTTCTTTTCTTTTAGCTTTTCTTTTCTCTTTTCTCCTTAGTTGCCGTCTACTCCTTTTCCTTCTAGACCCCACCATCTTTTTCATTTCAAACACAACACAAGACAAAAAGAATTAACCCCTTACCTCACTCCATTGCCGTGACCGTCCCCTTTCCCTTTCACTTTCAAAATTTTCCAACTTTGTCTCTATATTTCAAGAACAAATTAAGATATGTGATTATGTTATTATGTATTGCTTTATATTACTTATTAGTTAGGTGATGAGGTAGATTAGATGAGTAGTTAGGTGTTATGTGTTATGTGTATCCATGTTGAAGAATGCATAAAGTTTCTACCTTTAGGTGTAGAAGGATAAAAATCATGGTGAAGAGGAAGGAGATGCATGTGTATATGCCCTTAAGTATATGTACATAAGGATATACTAGAGGAATATAAGTATGGAGATCTTTGTACACAAGTATTTACTATGTACATAACCTAAACTAGGACAAATCGTAACAATACATACCTATACCATGCTAAATACACTCTTAAAACACAAAAAGAATAAAATTAGGGAAGTTTTCTTAAGAGGAAAATTTGGCATACGAAATTTGTACAAAAATATGTATATGACTGTATAGGTATATGGGTATATATACAAGTATAAATACGGTAAAAGTATAAGTATATGTATAAGTATATTAGTATACATATAAGTATAGTAAAGGTATAAGTATATAGTAGTTTATGTAAAGTGTACATAAGACACTTAAGTATAACATAAGTATGAGGTAAGGCATATGTAAATAAATGATGAGGTAAGCAATGATGTAATTAAAAGATGACATAAGCCATGATATAAGCGAATGATAACATAAGCGATAATACAAGCGATTGACAATGTAAGCAATGACATAAGCATAGGTTTATAAAATAAGAAATAAGAAGAGTACATAAGAAATAGGTACATAAATTAGTAAACCCTAATACACTTCCTAAATTAGATTAAACTTAATTAAGTACATGAATTAGTAATCACAAGGTAAAATTCTCTAAGTATAAGAATTTAAGGGTTACTAAATCATTAAGTATAAACAAAGGATATAAATATAAGCAATAAGAATAATTAAGTTTCCATAGTTAAAATTTCCATAAATTTAGTCCATATCATAAAACATGAGTCTTAATGTCTAAAATGGAAATCACCATGTGAATGTACATCCAAAAACGATGAAAAACAACTGTAAATTCATAAATATCAGAAGTAAAACGAAAAAGTTACATATGATTAATAATAAAGTCTAACCAGATAAAAGTTGATAGTAATTTAAGTGCAATTAGGTAAATAGATATTTAGAATCACTAGTTAATTTAGTCACCTACTAGCGTTATTATATCATAATGATTAGGTGATCCCGAAGTAGGCAAGGATCTCCTGATTGATTACTACAACTAGAGTGAGTTGTCATGGCCGAGTGAGTATTTACCCTATGATTCCATGCTTGTATGTGATTGTAGATAGTGAACTTAAATGTTATTGTTAATTGACAACTGTGTGGGGTCGGGAAATGCTTATGTATGTTATTGTGTGTTGAGTTGTGAACTTACCTTAAGTACAAATAATACTTTGTTTGTTGCATGGTAGTATAGAAATGATTGTGTGTACTATTAAATGGTCACAGCATAATTGGGACTTAATGATACTCGGCTTATAAAAAGAAATTGGAACATGCATTAGCATGCATTGCATAGACACAATTATGGCCGTCACATCACACAGAGGTAAAGAGAGGCCATTCAGGGGTTATTATTAATTTATTGGTTCTGTACGGTACACTCGTATAAAATGACCTTACCCTGGCCTATGAGAATCCTAAGTGTTGGAGGCACCAACTACCTGGTTAAGGGTTAAGTCTAAAGACCTCCATTTAGGGGTGAGTGTAGACTATGGGAGCCCACTCACGATTATACTAGAACTTGGTTTTTATGAATATAAAAGACTTATTTGATTTAAGTACAAAACGTGGAGTTCCATAGTCAAGTAAGTTCTAGTATAATACCCGAATCTGATTAGTACCGTATATACTCTAACCCTAACTTTGAAGGGTGTTAAATCTGAGTTACGTATATGAACTAATTAATTATACGTATTGTTTGGCACTCTATTTGATCATTCATTCATATGCATAAATATAATGTATTTATAACTTGCCTATGGTGTGGCTGAGGATTTTGCCTACTAAGCTTAGGCTTATACCCCCTTAAACTTTTGCTGCAGGATAACTTGTTCGTAGAGGCTGGCCAGGGGATGCCACAGGTTAGCTTGGGGACTTGGGCAAGAGCGAGCCTTTCTATGTATTAAGAGAGCACAAATTATGTAGACTCTTGCTTATATACTTTCGTTTTACTAGTAATATAGACTTAGATATACTAAATTATTGTGTATTGTAAACTTTGTAGTTCAAATTTTATGTAAATATGTTTGTGTAATGATATCATGTGGATCTATATGTTCTTGGAAAACTAGTGGTTGTAGAGCCTTGTATATTATGTGAAAAGTTCATGATTGGAAGCGTAACCAATCAGGGGTTTTTCGTATAGTATACGATATCTGCCACGACTAGGCCATCCTCAATTCATGATAATAGGGATGCAATGGTTCTCTATGATAACCTTAACACATTACTAAGGGGACTTTAGCTTAGTTTCCAGCGTCTTTTATTTCTTCCACACACCTCCCCCAATCATCCATTTTATTTTTGCATACGTTGATGATGAAGTAGAGGATCTACCTAAGGTGCTAAAGGTACAGGTAAGACCTTTATGGTGTGAATCGATTCCAAATTCATGGTGGTAGAATGGTAAACCAATTCCATTAGGGTTATGCAATTAAACATGCTAATCCCCTTTAATGATCGAGTGATAATGGGTCCTACAAAAATACATCAAGCCTTTCCTTTTATAACCTGGCTCTTGAAAAAGAAAGTCATGCAAATGCCCATAGTGATTAGGCATTGCACTACCAAGCTATGTAAAAATATAATATCATTTAAATTTACTACTATCATACAATTCTTTTACCTAATTACACTTCTAGCAAAGACCTCATAAATAATCCTTAAGACAGGATCTACTTAGGCCATACACCTTAGTACTAGAGCTTAGCCTTGCATCATTCAACCCTATAGGTAGTTTCACTAGCAAGTTGTGGTATTCAGCTGAATGGACATAATCCTCATATTATAAGCCAAAGGCCACTAGTAGCCTATCAAAGTGTATTAACACCAGCTATTGATCATCTCTGAACCTCATGTTGTTCAAAGTTCCATTATCGATGTGATTGAAGTCCCAAGTAAGAGTGTAGAGGATTTTAAGAATAAACTCTTTGAAGGTAAGCTCATTTATAATTAAGAGCCTATCCCAATGCTCAATTTCTAAACATTGCCTCACTATTGCTTCATATCCTACCTTTGCTATATTATCCTAGCCGACTATGGCATTTTCTCCAAATCCCTTCTTGCATTGTTCGTTATAGCGTTTTCGTTGCCATGCTTCAACGAATCAAAGCATAGGATGTCACTCAGCATTAGTGCTTATACTACCCTTCCTTGCAACTTGCTTTGTTCTTAGCATGATCTGAAACAAGAAAAATTAAATTTAAGAGATGAGTTTTATAACTCAACATGATCTTCTTAGAAACAAGAAAACAACATTTTGTTGAGGCTCAGTATAATCTGAAGAAATCTCAATTATCATTGTTTGTAACAATTCAAGATCACTTTCTAAAAGAAGTTTTGAAGAGACTTATATACTTGTTACAATCCGATTAATCCTAGGATCCTAATATAGTATGCTAAGTTTGGTTATGAACTAGTTTTTTCCATTATCACAAGTACATGGAACTTGTTCAATTTTCGCAAAATCCAACTAAAGTATGTTATTGAAATTTATGTTACAAGAATATGCTAACTCAACTAATCCTAGAGTCCTTTTCTAGTTTTATTACAGAACAACATAGGTTCAAGCAAAAATTCCTCAAGAACATCTCTCTTCCTCTTCTTCCTAACACCCCTCTTTCATGCTCTTCTCATCCCTACTTCAAGATCATATTTTTAGGTATAATTTTTACCCAACATTGTAATAGAAATACATCACATCAAACAATCATTCAATGTTTACTCCTAAAACTAGAGATCAATTCACATGCAAACTTTCTAATATTGTATCAAACCTAATCTTCATGATGAGATTTTGCTAAAAACAACAAGTAAAAACAACAAAACTAAATAGAGATTAAGGTCTACAAACCTTAGATTATTGGAGCAAGAATCGTAACAAAAGTGTAGTAATTTAAGGCTTTATAGTAAGAGAATGAGAAAGTGAGGGTTGATTTAGAGAGAGAGAATGGGTTTAAAATGAAAAACAAAAGAGTTACCTATGATTTTTAAATCATTCCAAGTACTCAAGCAAGAACATGGGTGTGATCATGGCTATGTTTCTTATCCTGACACACACATTCCTCTTACACGTGATCATGGGCAAAGATCACAAGCGTGATCCTAACCATGATCTTCTTGTCCTAAATTTCTTTTGCTCTTTCAATTCAAAATTGTTTACAATGCCATTAACTAGGACTATGTTTCTCTTTTACTCACTGAATCTCAAATTTTAGAACTTACTTGATCTCTTTGCCTGAAAACACTTCTTGAAAAATCAAAAAACCATGACAAATTATATTGCCAAAGATCAAAACTTAGCTATAATGAAATGTATTAGATAGACTAATTTGTTTTCAAAGACAAATTGTAGTATCAATTCAATAACAAACTACTTAACGAAAATTGATAGTCATTCATGCAAGAAAAAAATTAACAGTTACTCAAATAAGTCTAGCAAGATAACTAAACTTAACTCAATAAAAGAAGATTAAAACCAATGATTATTCAATCAGAATAAAAGTAGAAATAACTTGGGTTACATCCTAAAAAGCATTATTGTTTAACTTCATTGACTCCACAATCTCATCCATCCTTCAGTTTTGTTTAAGTCCCATAGGTCTAAGATTAGGTTCTGTATTCCCTAGAATTGCCATTCTATAACTATTCTAGCCAACTGTCCAAGCTAACTTTCTAAGCTTCTATGTGACGTCTCGATATTCCTAATTATAGCTTCAATAGCTTGAAATCTAGCATCCAAGCTTTTGATATACCTCTTCAGAAACTTTTCCTAATTAGGGTTCCTAATATGAGCTTGAGTATTCTTATTCTACCACCGTAGTTGGCCTCCCTATGTGAAATTAGGATGATTTCTCTGACTTGGATTATAAGTGTTACTAAAATGATTATACAATATTCATTAGTAAGAAAATTAACCTCTTCCATGTCGAATGGTCCCTCATCTTACACTAAATTCACTGATTTCATCAATCCTTTAATTTTCTTGCTCAAATTCTCCACTTGAGCCATTACATCCATGATTGAGTTAACTTCAAATTTCCTAAACACCTTCACCTTGACTCTCACTTTATCCTATGAGGCATTATTTATGGTCATTCTATCTATTAGCTTTTGAGCGTCATCTAATGTCTTAGCACTCAGAGTGCCTTTAACTACCGCATCAATCATTTGCCTAGTAAGGTAATTAAGACCATTATAAAGGTCTCAATCTACATCCATAAGGGTAAGTCATGATGAAGACAGCATCTAAGCAAGTCTTTAAACCTTTCCCAAGTATCATACATTGTTTCCCTATCAATTTGAGCATACGATGAAATATCATTTTTGAATCTGTCTATCTTGGTTAACAGAAAATGTTTCCTTAGAAATTTCTTAACTAGATCTTCCCATGTAGTAACAGAGCCTCAAGGAAGTGAGTTAAGCCATTCTTTAGCATTGCCTTTAAGTGGGAATGGAAATGACCTAAGCCTAATTGTGTCATCCATGACTCTACTAATTTTGAACGTATCACAAATTTCTAGGAAACTCGAGATGTGATAAGTTAGATCTTCATCAGCGAAACTATTAAGACTACTACACCATCTGAATTATAGTTGGTTAAATTTGGAAATTAGCTACCTAAATTGCCAATCTAGTAATATTGGACTTGACTCTAGTTACTTTTGGTTTGGCATACTCCATCATGTTTTTGTTAGCTTCATCATTATTTACTACCATGTTCAATCTCCTCTTCTTCTTCTGAACTACTTTCTTCTTCTTCAAGGAATTGAATTAACGGTTATTGATTTCTCAATCCGAGGCTTCACATTCTATCTTACATTGAAAACATATAGTTCTCTTAATTTCAAGATCAAATTCAACAAGCCCTTTTTCACTATTCATGGTCATATACTAAAATAATTCAGAAGTGAGAAGCAATAATTAAAGGAAATACCAAGAATAAGAAGGACACAATAAATCAAAATAGGTTAAGATAATTACTAAAAAGGGATTTTTTTTTTCTAGTATCCTAATCAGTTTACTCCTTTTGGCTTCTTAGTAACAGTGCTAAAAACTTGATCGCAAGCTTTATCAATATGGGAATAAATACTATCTTTAGGTAACTACGCCTAATCAAGTTATAGTGTAAACATGGTTTAAGTCTGAGATATCAATCCTATAAGGAACTATGAGTATCGAGAAACCCTAGATTACTAGTAAGTATTTTGAAAAATTACCAATTATCTAGCTTATTATCTGAATTAAAAAAGTATGATGAAATAACAGAATAAGATAACAAAACAACAAAGAATACTTATATGAGAGAATTAACAAGAAAACAAATAACGAAATTAAATAAGAGAAATCAATTAAAATTATGAGAACATAAACCTTAGTAGATCTATTATCTATTACCTAATTTTATGTGACTTTGGACCATGAAGATTCCTAAGATAAATTAACCGAACTCACATCTCTTATTTAATTCATAATCCTAGGGTATCCTATCCAAATCACTTTTGCAGTAACATACCTCAAGATCGTATTAAGATCTTGAATCTATTTAGTTGCCCTAAACTAAAGAAATTGAATACCTAATCACTTAGCCTATCTAATTACTTCTAATTACACCGGTTCACCTATTATAGGATCACATGAACACTGTAATCAATTCAAACATTAATTCAATAACAAGCTATATTAAATTAAAGATAGTTCAAACAATGCAATTAAATCACAAAAGACAATATCATAAATTGAAAATAAACTAGAATAATTATCACATCAAAATAGGGTTCAATAAAAGATTCACTAAGATAATTTTGTTACAACATAAAAATAAAACAAAAGCTCAAGGGCATGAGAGAACCCCTTATTCTTTACCCTACAATGCTCCTTTCCTGGGCTTCTTTTGTTTTTTTCCCCTCAACTTAAGACTATATTTATAGAATTTGGACTTAAGAATGTACAAGAAACCTTCTCAAAATAAGAGATTCATAAATTATGGCAAGTACATGCCTTAGAAACACAACCATGGCCTTAGGCGTGTTCTTTCTTCTTCATGTGCAACCTATATTTTTCTATGAAAATTCTTGATGAGAACTATACAGCTAGAGCACATAGCCATGTACTCACACGTGTTCTTTCCTGGACATCAATTCTCAACTGAACTTCACTCCTTGAAATGGCTTAGTTAATGCAACCCTTTGATAAGACTTTAAAATTCCCTAAAATCTCCTAAAAAATTATTAGAAGCTCCAAGAACACCTATAAATGAAGTAACAACTAATTAAGCTCAAAATCATCGATAATTAGCATAATTAATGCATGGAATCGTGAAAAATCATCCAAAAACGTATATGCTAAGTGAGAATTAATAAATAAATATTGATAGGTTAAGGACTAGCTATTTGTATTTCTAAGCTTGCCTTAAAAGTATATTTATCTCCTGTTGAATCTTTTAGAGTATTTTAGACTAGACAAACAAATGAGATTTATCTTTTGAGAGAAATATCAAATTAGTTGGAGGAATAAATAAATGGAATTGAATTGAAAAGGGTTCAAAGTTGAGACTATATAATAAAAAAAAATTGAAAATAAATGTGCTAAAATGTTAAAGTGTCTAGCTGTAGGCCTTGTTAACATGAGTGATTAAGCCTGTGAAGTGCTATCTTAGTGTGAAATAACACCTATCAACTTGGGTAACAAGTTCAAAATTGGTGGTTAAAAGCTTGCTACAAGAGCTAAGAGAAAAGCCTATATGAAGGCTGGATTCACATAAAAGTGAAAAAAATGAAATTGAATAGAGTATGTTGATGGTTCAAAGGGAAGTTTTAATGCTTGATAGCCTAAGATCGTCCAATATAGGACTTATTGACTCATGAAACTGCTTCTATTCAATGAAAAAACAAAAAGAAGAAGTCCTCCAATGAAAAATAATAATAAGGAGATTATCAAAGGACAATGTTGATGTAGTAAAATCTAGTTTGAGTTTTTTTTCTGTTTTGGTGAAAAAAAAAAAAGGGAGAAATCTCCATACTCTTATGTCATAGTGTGAAATGCTTGTAGCTCTTTCTTAGTTTGTTAATATTTGCTCTAATCTTTAGTTTAACTTTTACTAAGTGATAAGGCTTACTTTGGATCATATATATTAATTATTGAAGTCTAATATAGTATTCGGTGTTAATATTTTAGTGTTCTATGGCCATTGCTTTGTAATGGTGAAGCAAGATGCATAATTGTTTGAGAAGCAGTTACTAAGTTTCGGATGTCAATTTGAGAATGTAAATTTCTAAGTAATGTGATGATAATATGATTTTTGTCTTTCAGATGTTTTCTTAGCTTTAATTTGTTTTGCTTAAGATAAGCAAAAGCTTAATTGTAGGGTATTTTGATAGTGATCATTTTATACATATATTTTGAGGTAGTTTTGTTAAGATTGTTAGATTATTTTTATTTTTTTTATTTTTAAGAATTTGAGGCTTATTTGTGAATTATTTGATTTGTAAGGTTTATTAAAGAGATTGTTGGAGTTTTAATGATTTTTAAGGAAGATTTGAAGAAGTTTTAGAGCTTTGATGAAGAATACATTTGAGAACACTGGTAAAGAAGGAAGATTAAGTCGAATATTGATGTCCAAAGAAGATCACGGTTAAGTTCATGCTCATGCTTCTTACCTATGATCCTTGTATTCATAAATTCCAATAGTTTTAACTGCAATGAGAATCAAGCCTTGGGTTTACAACCGTGATCTTAGGGCATGATCATGTTATTTCGTAAAAGAGTTCCTTATTTTGAGAGATCTTTGTAACCTTAAGCCTTGTACACTATAATTCTATTACAATCAAGTAGAAATCCAATGAATCAATTATAGAGTACCTTGCTTGATTCATGGAAGAAATGTTACAAATCCCAAAACAAGACATGAGCATAACTTTTGACATAGTTATTATTGGAGTGAAACCCCATTAAGACTTATTTAAGTGACTTATGAAAAATAAGTGAAGGACGTTTGCTAAACTAAGGCAAAAGCAACATCCTACATTAGATAAGAAGACAACATAAAAGCTCAATGTGAGGCCAACCTAAGTAGATCAAATTGCAACAATGACAACAGCTGCACTAGTGCGAAGGATCAACTCAACTCTTAAGAAAATTGCTTTTGGGGGGAAATGATAAAGATAGGAGGCAACAACAGATTTCAAACTTGTCTGCATACATCCCCTTAATCATATAATGTTTGATATTTTGATGCAAGTTTAGAATTAGAAAATCTTTCAATGGTTGAAAAGGGTGAGTGTAATCCCTCTTGAAGGAATTCAAATAAATACTATGACTTCCATCGTGATAAGATCAAAATACTAATAAAGGCATTTGACTCAAGAATGTACTAAAAGATGATATTCAGTATGGATACTTAAGGAAACTTTTAGTAGATGATAATGAAGATATTTAGTGACCAACTTAAGGTAGGAAGAATGATCAAGACCATCCAAAGTGACCAAACCAAACTAGGAGGAACAATAGAGAGGATCGTAATATATACTAATACCAAAGCACTCAACAGTGTAATTAACACCATTGTTTATAGTCCTTCTAATGTTAGCCAATCTTGTTCTATGAGCTTGACTAACTCCCAAAATTATCTATACAATGTTAAAGGAAAATGGTTGAAGGTCAACAACTCCATCTCCTTCTTTAAAAAAATTTTAAGGCATTCAGTTGCGTCATGATGATGTGCTTATGCAAGGATTGCCCATTTTAAAGTCAAGAAAATTCTTGTCAATATTAGAATCTAAATAAACATAATCTTCTAGCATGCTTATGATTAGATGAAGTGAGACTTAGCTAAGATCCTATAATCATGATTTGTATGCTTTCAACAACCAATCGATGCAAGTTTCTAGAGTAATTTCTCTTCCCATTCAAATTGGGTATGGCAAACATGTGGTATAAGACAAAGATTAATTTCTTGGTCGTTAAGTGTTTGTCTCCTCACAACACTATAATGGGACGACTTAGTCAAAACTTATTCGACATAGCTCGATCAACATCACATCTTAAGGATGAATTCCCAACTCTTACTAAAGTAAGAGTTTGCAAGGGAGATCAACAGCTTATAAGGTCCTTATTTTAAAGGCCCTTAAATGTGAGGAAGTTTTTCACATTGAAGCAAACATAGAGTAGAACTTAGAGGATAGAGTAGAACCCAAGGAGGAAAAGGAAGAGATATAACTCGATAATGATCTAGTAAAGATAACTCAAATTGGGAAGTCCTTGTCTTTAGAATTACAACAGAAGTTGGTGTAATTTCTTAAAGCAAATGCCAATGTCTTTACATGGTCTCCTTTGAACAAAACTAGAATTCTTAGACATTATATAACTCACATACTCAAAATATATCCAAGTGTTAAGATTGTTCAATAGAAAAACTGTATTTTACCCCTTAATGATAAATTGCAATCGAAGAAGAAGTATAAAAACATTTGAAGGCAAGATTTATAAGGGAGGCCTTACCCTACTTGGTTCGGTAACTGTATGTTAGTCAAGAAGTCACATGATAAGTGGTGCATATGTATTAACTCTATAAACCTTGATAAAGCCTTCGTAAAGACTGTTTTCTCTTGTTGAGGATTAATCAACTTGTGGATTCAACATTCAGACATGCATTATTAAGCTTTATAAATGCCTTCTCAAGCTATAATCAGATAAAAATGGAAGAAGAGGACAAGGTACACACTTCATTTGTTACCAATATTGGTACTTACTTTTATGCAATCATGCCCTTTGGTCTAAAGAATACCAAAGCAACCTATCAAAGGCTAGTAACATAGATGTTCAAACATCAATTTTATTGTAATGTTGAGGTTTATGTTGATGATATGATTGTAAAAAATTTCAAGGAAGATCATCATCTTACCAACCTAACAGAGACTCTCAACACTTTAGGAAAGTACAATATGAAGCTAAATCCTCGAAAATGTGTTTTTCAAGCTACTTTAGGGAAGGTTTTAGGCTATATGGTAACGCAATGGGGAATTAAAGCTAATCCATAGAAGATAAAGGCCATAAGGGATATGATGTTCCCCAACTTTATTATATAGAAGTTGATAGGTTAGATCACAGCACTTAATAGGTTCATCCCCAAAAGTGATGGCAAGTGTGTTGTAATACCTTAAGTTTTCCAACTAGTTCAATAACCCTAAGATCCGAGTCCTTAAACTTAGAGCATCTGTAAACTTTGTAAATTTAACCTTCTAAACATGGTGTCGGACTCGAGTATCATAGATATTTCCCTAAACCAACAAGACCACATAAAATGAAAACCAACTAAAATTTTAAACTCGAAACTTAAAACGAACTTAAAAGGCTCTATTATACGATTTGGAAACCCTAATCATGCAAAAAAAAACCCAGTCCTTACATACATGTACTTTCAAAAATGTAAACCTAAACTTAATAAAAACCGTAAATATCAAATCATAAAAATTTTTAAAACTCTATAAAATTATCTTAATGCTTTAAAAGCCATAAATTAATAAAATTATCAATAATTTTGTGAAATCATATAAAACTGATAATGAACGAATCAAAGATTATTTCAAGTAATAATAAACAACAAAACTAAGCTAGTTAAAAGGAATAAATTAATGAATTTACAAAAAATTATTTTACTTATGTACATAAGTAACCCCATAATATGTATATATATATAAATATATTACTAAGCAATTTTCTTCTCTTTTCATAATCTATCGTATATAGTTCAATTAGCTTAATTATTTCAAACCATCACTTTATTATACAACATATATATATATATATGTTGTATAATAAAGTGATGGTTTGAAATAATTAAGCTAATTGAACCTCAAGCTCCTAAGTGTAAGTCAATTACTCCTAAGTTGATGAAAAACGCTAAAACATACTTAAACTCACTTAAACCTTAAACCTTAGGATAATCAAGGACTTATAACCCTAAATAAATAATTAAAAATATAATTTCAATAAATTTTATTCAACTCTAGAAAACTCTAAAATTTCTTAAGAGGCAAATCACAACCTACAAATTAATTTGAGAACCAAACCCTAAAAGAATTTCACATAAGGCAATTCCCTTATTTTCACTTATAAGCCATGTTACATATGGATAAGTTGTAAACCTTACTTTCTAGCGGACTTGTGATTCAACTAAGAGTACTTCCCAAATGTTCCCATGGATAAACTAAGCTAAGAATTCAAGTTTGCATTTAAAAATGAATTTAATTTTCCGATTCAAAAGTCTATTATCGATAAAACTCGACTACAAGAATCACAGACTCTAAGTCACTCAAACCTTAAACCCTAAAACAATTAAAGACTTATAACCCTAAGTGACTAATTGATAATTTAATTTGAATAATTTTATTCAAACTCTAGAAATTTTCATAATTTTATAAAAATTAAATCATAACATACAAATCAATTTAAGAAATAAACTCCAAAAGAATTTCATATAAGACAATCTTCTTATCTTCATACATAAGACTTGTGCACATGAATAAATAAACCAATCAATCACACTAAATAACTTATCAATTGAAAGTTGGAATCATTTAGCAGTTGATAACTTATCAAAAACTAGTGATAAGATACTTTCCTTATCACCCCTTTACTTACACTACATATGAACAAGTTATCACATTATTTTATGTGTTCAACTTTTAATTAAGTGATAAGACAACTCAATGCCCAAAGAGGACACCCTATGGCCAGTTAGGAAGAGAGCCTAAGGGAGGTCATGCCTTGTCAACTTTCAATCATACAATTGTCTTACACATCTACTATTCACCCTCTTAATGCTTACATCATCTAGTCTTGTCAAAAAGTTAACATTTGAGCATACTAAAAGACAACCAATTAAAGCTTCTTGAACACACTTCTCCTCCCATTCAAAAATTTGCCACTCTCTCCTTCTTTCACACTCATTTTCACTTCCTTTTCTCTCACTTTAAACACAAATCAAAAGAAGAAACCTAATCTCACAAAACCCCACATTGCCACTACCCTTTTTGCTTTATAACTCACGACACAAAAGCTTGATTTTGTTGCCTCTTTTTGTCAATTTCAAAAACCACTTTTAGAAACTTTAAAATATCCTCAAAACCCCACTTCAAAGATCAAGACTCTAGCTTTCAAAAGAACTTACAAAAAAAGGAAGGAAGATAATGAGCTAAGAGGATACTTAGTTTCACCACCACTTTATTTTCGCTTTAGGGACAAGTAAGTTGTTTCTTTGTGTTAGTAGTTTAGTATTACATGAGACCATGTTTTCATGAAGCTATTAGTATGATCATAAGATGATAAAATAGCTGGACCATCTTAAGAAGTAAGCTTGTGAATCCCTTTACATGAAAGTTGAAATATGAGCATTCTAAGTTGGTATTATGTAAAGATATATGTTTAACACTTAGAATGAAAAATTTTAAGTTAAGAAAATCATGAAATGTATACATGAATGAGGAGGCATCATGCTGGACATGGAGTACATGTGAGTCATTTAGATGTTATTTCCATTTCTATTAAGTTAAAGATGCTCAAACCTAGCCTTAGGTAAAGGAAAATTTATTACATGAAGCTTTTATGAAGAAATTGACCTTGTGAGATATGAACTATGATATGAAAGTTATGATAAGTATAGATCTACTATTTTTATTTAAAGTATGAGCTAAATAATCATCCCATAAAAGAGAATTTAAGTTAAGATTTGAATATAAGTAACCTAGGTTCATGATCTAACCCTTAAACTTAAGGAAATGATGAAACTAGTTGGAAAACCAAGTGAGAACCCCTTGGATTCATCATGACCAGATCTGGAACATAAATAAAAGCCACTTAAAAATATGATAAAACTAAGTGAACAAAGTGAAAAAAATCAACCAAAGGAAGTATAGCAAGTATACAAAGCCTAAAACTCAAAACCGAACCTAAAACTCTCAAAACGATCCTAGAACTCTATGTTGGACCTTCATTAAAATTCTAATTAATACTTTAAAATATTAAGAAATGTTGATTTGAAGCCCACAAGAAGTCCACCTAAGACTCCATAAGCCCAACAAAGTCACTAACTTTAGTTTGAGCCAAAAACAAGCCTATTTGATAACTTAAGTCCACATAAAAGCCCAAGGAGTTGTTGTTGGCACCAAGAGTGTAAACTAAAGTTGAAAGTGTAACCTTAAGGAGTATTTTAAGTTTAGAATAAAGTCTTAAGCTCAAGCCTAAACAATTTCCCATGTTACCAAAAAGTCCATTAATCAAACAAAGCCTAAAAGCACTCCAAATCATGAGGATCGCTACTGTTCTAACCTATGGGCAGTTTTACATACCTCATTACGAAAATATAACCTCACCACATTAAAGTACACTAAAAAACGATCAAGATTGACTATAAGATCATAACAATCGGATTGAACTTTTAAGTAAAACCGGGAAAAATTATGAAATCAAGTCAAAAGTATAGCTTAAAGGGTTTTAGCTTAGTTTTTTAAGTTTTATTTCAAATCCTTATAGTATCGTATTTGCAATCTGGCTTTCGAAGACGACCTGGCTTTCGAAGACAACTTAACCCCAAACTGCTTTGATTGACCCGCATGGCTAAGTGAGTAAATTCTCGATGACCCTTTACTTGATTTTGCTTGTAGAATAGATGCACCTAAACTTACATATATATATAAATTTGGATGCTTGTGGGATATGGGAAATGCATGTGTTTGAATTTGTGAACTGAATGCTATGGCTTGTTAATTATATAATAATAGGAATTGTTGTGATAATTTATACCTGCAAGTGTATGGAATGAAATTATTTGATCACCTTGAAAAATCGAATTAACAATCTATATGATTAAGAAATAAGATGAATCATGCATTCTTCGTAATTGCATTCAGATAACATCGACTACCACTTCACACAGAAGATAGGAAGGGACTCACAGGAGGACGAGCCTCTTATAGGATTGGGCTTAGCTATGTCATCATTTTTATTGAGTCTCTATCCTAAGCTAATGGGCTTACTAGGCGCCAGGAGACGCCAACCGTTGGCGAGGGGCCAAGTCTTTTGGCTTCTACTTAAGGCATATATTTGTGGATTGTAAAAGCCACCATACCGCTAGACTTAGGATTTTAAAAATATGATTTGTTATTTAGTAAAAAAAGCATATACATATACATATATATATACAGTTTTGTTTTGGCTTAAGGATAATAATGCAAATGAAATAAAACCCAAGGTCTAAAACCCGGATTTTGGTTTGGGTCAGTTAATTATCTCCAAACCCCAACTATAGGGGGCGTAATTCTAAGTCGTATGCAATTCCTAGGTCGCTGCATGTGTTATTTGGTATACTAATTGTTCATGCATTCAAATGATTGTGCATCTAATAAATTTTGCCATGTAGTATTGATGAGGGTATTTATCTCACTAAGAGTAAGCTTACACCCCAATAGTTCTTTTCCTTCCAAGTTGATCGATAGTTGGGATAGGGATAGGAATTGAGTGCAGAGTGCTACCATTGAATCAGTATGATGAAAAGCTTGTATAGTTAATTCGAAATGCTCCGGAAAACGACTAATATCTCAATTAAGTTTAGAATGTTTAGTAAGTTTAGAATTGTCTAGAATTGTCTATCTTATTTCATTATTTTGGTAGGGGTTACTGATTCTCTACGGTTCTAAGGAACTATGGAAAAATGGATATTCATAATTATTTATATTACATAATGAGTCAATGAACTAAAATTGAAGACTCAAATGAATAACTCTTTAGGGTCTTGCAATCTCTGACTTGCAAGACAATTTTCTTATCATGGGTGCACACGTGATATGGAAATTCTAGACAATACTACTAGGCTCCTCCTAAGGTCACTATAGCGACAAACTATGTCAATTATTCTAGTTCAAACTTCATAGTAAGGTTAGAAAAGTTACATGAAATAATTTAAAGAAAGTCAATTTCTTGAAAGGAGCTATATAAAAGGATTAATTTGAAAAAAGCGTCAATTTATTGATAAAACCAATAAATTATTGAAACTGAGAAATTTGAGTCTTTAAATATAACAAGATATTAGAGATAAGTTAATTAACTTATAAAAATAATAAATGAAGTGAATTGTATATAATATACATGTATTTACATGTGATATGCATTATATGTATTAAATATATACATATAATAATAATAAATTACTAAAATAAGGAAAATTAATATAAAATAATGGAAAATTAATTAAAAAAATGAATGAATGAGTCATCAAATAATGTGGTAGCCTAGAATTAATTAGAAGACATGAGTCATCACTAGAATAATGAGGAGATGACACATGGCACCTAGGAAAATAAGAAAAACGACATATGTTGTTTCACTTTTTTATGTGCATAAATCCTAAAGCTTATAAATAGGATTTCAAACCTATTTGCAATATTTTAGGAACCCAAAAACAAGCACATAATTTTAGAAAATTAGAAAATATTAAAAATAAAATAAAATAAAAATAGAACAAGAAATAGAGTTAGAATTAGTTTAGGCTAGTTCAATAAAGTGTTGATGTCCTATTGTGGTAGCCTTTTAAGGTCCAATAGAAGGTGGCTAGAGGACCTTTTCCAATAAGGTGCAATGGCCATAGGGTAATCGAAGGTAGCCAATTCAAGCAAACCCATTTTTCGCCTGTAAATTTATCTAATTTCTAAAAATATCAAATGTTATTAATTAATTATGGCATTTGGTTTTCTGAGGTTATTTTAAGTTTAGATTAATTTTGTAATTTTATTTTAATTAAATAATGAGTGAAAATATAGGGTTCTTAAGAAAATACCATGTTTGGGTGAAAATTGAATGAATTTTTATAAATATTAGATGATGTTCTTAAGATATATTAGTAGTACTTGATATAACAATTATGATGATATAAAGTTTACTAAAATCAAATAAAAAATAAGTAAGATATGGTCAAATAAAGTTTAAAGATACGATAGGGAAAGTTTATAAGAATTTGGATTCAATCGGTACTTAACTTGGAAATTGTGTTTATATTTTCATAAGTGTGATAAGTAAGGAAGTACCACATCATGAAGTATAGGATTTTGCGTTATTGCTAAGCCTAGGTAAGTGGATCTAATACATCTTGAAGTAGATATATTGGTACTCATAATACTGTATGCTATTTGACACTGTGTTGATTGAATATGGCTATATCTTAGATGAAATGATATGCTACTATAGTGGATGCTAATTTCGTGATTTTGAATAGTAGTAACTGTATCTTGGTTAAACTGTTATGTTGCTATGTTAGGTGTTGATGTAGTATTTATGAATGATTATATTAACTTGGAGAGTTGAGAGATTACTAACTCAATCTTTTAGTGAAGAATTATTTCTCTACTTATCAATTAGTAGCCGAACTCTTTCCTCTATCTTAGTACATATTGAAGGGGAAGAGAACCGGCCAATCTATTATGTTAGCCATGTTTTACATGGGCTAGATTTTAGGTATACAAAGATAGAGAAATTTGTTGTTTCAATGGTTATGGCTATAAGAAAGTTAAAGCGCTATTTTGAGGCTCATCAAGTTATAGTCCTCATGAACCAACTATTACATCATGCTTTGTAGAATCTTGTTTCATTTAGACAAATGATGAATTATGCACTTAAACTAAGTGCCTATGGTGTCATGGCCCTAAAGGGGGCCTAATAGGATTACCTAAAATTTTCATATCATGTATACACCCATGATTTGAAAATCATCTTGCAAGTCAGAGATTGCAAGTTTTAAATAATTAGTCACTAAAGTTTTTATTTATTTATTTTTTCTTAATTTAATTAACTTACGATAACATATATGTAACTGTAGATATTCGATAAGCCATAATCCATCAAAACCACAAAGAATCGGTATCTCTTACTAAATGATAAGAGATAGTAAAGTTCTAAAATTCAAACTTACTAAAGTCACAAAATTTAAATGTAGTATTAATAACTATATATATAACAATTCAAATGAACCACACATTCTGTCCTTAGATTCTAACTTCTATGTATCTCAACGTTGGTACTTAACTCTCAGTTCTTAACCTAGGGGTTCGCTTTAACCGTTAAGAGTAAGTAACCCCCCTTCGTTCCCTGTGTCTTTGTTTTGCTCAATCATCTAGCAACCTGCAAGAGATTAGAGAGTAAGCTACAAGAGCTTAGTGAGTTATCCCTCGTACTATACCAGCAAACAAGTTATCAAACAGTTTATTACCAATCATATGAATGCATGAACAAGCAGTATGCCAAACAACATATATGCAATTGACCGATGCTGCTTACAACATTGGATTTAACACCCTCCAAAGTAAGGGTTGAAGATACATCGACACCAATCATAACCAGGTTTTAGCACTTAGGTTTTTAACCATATATAAATATATATGTATAAATTCTCCGTTTCACAAAACAGGTTTCTATTTCCAACAGTCAATATTATATAAATATCTAGGTCTAGCGGTAAGGTAGCCCTTGCAGTCCACGCTCACACCCTACAGTAATGGTTTCTAGACACAACCCCCAGCAACCCACGGTTAGCATCTCCGGCACCAGTAGAACCCGCGAGCCAAGGGTAGGGTCTTGTTGTCCTAATGCTCCTGCATTGTACTAATCAAATCATGTAGGAATCCATCCCTCCAAGGCTCTTCATTACCAACCGCGTGAGGTGATGGCTGGAATATTATATGCAATGTTCATGCTCTATGCATGATCCATTTAATTTTAGTTAAGTCGACTTATGAGGTGATCAACAAAAATCAATAAACCCTTCAATTATGCAATAATAAATCAAGCAATCAATTATTCAGCATTATGTTTCACAACTTTTTACACAATGTACAATCGGTATTCAGACACATACACATCCCATACCCCCATGTATCAAATTATTAATGTTTACTTTAGGTGCACTAATTACAAGCACAACACAAGTATAGAGTCATTAGGAGTACTTACTTGGTCATAAATGATGTTAGGGATTGTAATTGTCCAAAGGTAAGTTAGTCTTAATCTTAGGATCACCTAATATTAGGGGAATATGGAAAGTAGTAGGTTTGGAAATTAAATTGCTAAACTAATATATTAAGTCATACTGTTTACTTAAATCGATTATTGATTTACATAAAATCATCGATTCGAGCTTTTTATCGAATCGCGTATAACTTTTTTATTTTAGCTCGGATTATTATGAACTTATAGCTCATTTTGATCATTTTCGAGCGTATTTTCTCACAGCAAGATTCGTTTTGGACATTGTAACTCGCAGTTTAAACTGTAATATAAAAATATTAAAAATTTTATTATTTTAATTTAAAAAGTTATAAAATATTAATTTTAGCTTTTTCTTAATATATTTATGATTTAATAATTATTTAAATCATATAATTGATAATTTTATTATTTTAAGCTTATTTTATCTTAGTTACTTATTTTTACCTATTTTTGAGATTTTNACATGTCTACATACATATATTTATATATACATATATATATCTTAAGTTATCTACTCATGTATATGTACATGTATATGTAATGAATTATTTTGTAAAATACAACAAAAATACTTAGTATGTACATGTACATACCATATAATATATATATGTATAACCAAAATAAATATATTTACCTTATTATATTTGTATTAATCTTAATTTTCCTTCTTCTTTTTCCCTTCTTCTTCTTCTTCTTCTTAGTTTTTCCTTTTTGTTTTGGCTTTCTTTCCCTTTTTGTGTTCGATTTGTATTTATGTTTCTTTTTGTTTTTTTTTAGATTTCTTCTTTTTTTTTTGTGAGGATTAGTAGAAATTTTTTGGGCAAATAAAATAAAAAAATAAAGAAGTTTATCCTCATAATCTAAGCATTAATTAAGGTATGATATGTACTTTATTACTTTGTCCTTTCCCTCGTAAATTTGCGACACTTGGACATTAATTTTGTGCACATGGGCTGTTGCAATTGTAGTTGTAATTTCACGTGTAAGGAAAGGAAAATAGAAGAGAAGAAGAAAAGAAAAAAAAAAAAGAAAGAAAGGAAAATAAAAAAAATGGAATAAAAGGAAAATTAGAAATAATTATATGTAATTTTTCTAAGCATAAAAATCATAAAAATAATAACTATAAATTAATTTTGGAATTTTATGAAAATTTATCAATTTAATTGATACCCGTTATAATTATAATTTTTTATAAGTTATTTTAACGATTTCATTAAAAATTTTACATGATTATGCGATTTAGTCGATAATTGCAATCGACTACAATTATATCACTATTGAGTGATATTTAATTATTTTATAGGCTTAAAGTTATAGTTTTAGGGTTTCGATCAAGTTCGGGTTTAATTTCGGGTAATTGTGCATAAACTAAATTTAGGGTTTTGGTACGCGAATTAAGGTTTTGATCAATTTCTAAGGTTTTTATTACTTATAATATATTCAAATTTATAATTTATTAAATTTTTATCTTGCTCAGCTTTAACGACTTATCAAGTCATCTACAGTATTAGGGTTCAATTCTACTCTTAAATAGCTAAATTTGCAAGGTTTACATATGGTGTTCAATACCAACCTAGAACTACTCTTAAGTCATAAGTCCTAATGGATTTCATAACAAAGATTACAAGAGAAGATAATAATGTCAAGCATGGTGAAAAGCTTCTCTAGAAATTATACATTAATGGTTCTTCCACACATGATGGACGTGGAGTAGGACAAGTGCTATAAGGACCATGAAACCTTAAAGTTTGTTATGCCTTGAAATTTAGCTTTCTAGCTAATCATAATGAAGCAGAGTATGAGGCATTGGTAACTAGCTTAAGGATTGCTAAAGAGGTAAGAGCTAACAAGTTAAAGGTCTTTTCTTTATTCATAGTTAATAGTTCAGCAAGTGAAAAGCGAGTATGCAGCATAAGATGAGATCATGAGCAACTACTTAGCCATTGTACAAGTGCTTGCAGAAGGATTTTCTTCCTTTGCCATTTTAAAGACACCTAGAGTGCAAAATGTAGCTATAGACAAGTTATCCAAGTTAGCCTCAATATTACTTCCTAATTTGAATGACTAGCTCTTTATTGAGTATCTACCGACCAAGAGAGTAGAAATTTTTGTCAATCATTATTTTGAGGTTTAACCAACTATAGTAGACAAGTCTTGGATGGATCTAACTTTAATTACTTGAAGGACAAAATGTAGCCTAAGGAAGAAAAGAAGCTTGAAAGCTTATCTATCAGGTGACAAATTATACCTTAATCGATGACCAATTGCACAAGCACTGCTATACTTAACCCTATCTCCATTTATATCTCCTAAAGAGGTATAAGCTTCATTCAAGAGTTTGTAGCAATCATGTTAAGTCATAAACTTTGTACACCTAAGCTTTTAGGCTTATATATTATTAGCCAACCAAGAAAAAGGATGCAAAGGACTTAATTCAACATTATTGAAGGTGCCAAAATCATGGAGTGATTGATTAAGCTTTATCCAATGTGCTTCGTCCTTTGACCAATCTATTGTTATTTACTCAATGGATGTTTGATATCCTTGTACCCTTCTCAAAGGCTACTAGACAACGGTAGCATATTTTATTCACAGTTAACTATTTTACAAAATGGGCAGAAGAAAAAGCTATTACCAAGATTACTTAGCAAAATGTTGAGTCTTTTGTATTCAATTCTATTCTATCAAGATTTAAAGTACCTTACATGATTATCATCGATAATGGTCCATCATTCAACAATGATAAGTTTTGAGCTTTTTGTAAGAAACACAGAATTCAACTTCACTACACATCAGTTGTATACCTACAATCAAATGGTTAGGTAGAAGATGTGAGTAAAACAATTTTCTATAATTTAAAGTATATCAGGCTAAGGGAAAATAGGTTGATGCACTTCTTCCTATCTTATGGGTTAGTAAGACAACCCATAGAACCTTTATAAGTGAAACCCTATTCAAGTTAGCCTCTATCTTGGAGGGTTATAAGATAATTTATAGAAAATCTATAAGCAAAACCCCATTCAAGTTAACCTTTAAGTCTAAAGTGGTCTTACCCATAAAACTTGAGCTTTAAGCTTATGTACCCAAAGTTTAGATATTATGGCCAATCAAATCAACTTTAGGGCAAATTTGGACACAATTAAAGAAATACATGACATAGCCACAGCTAGAATTGTGACGTATCAATACAGGGTGACACAGTATTACAACAAAAAGGTAAAGCTTAAGGTTTTTCAACATAGAGACCTAGTGTGCCATAAGATGGAAACAATAGTAATATGGGATAGGATAGCTGAGGGAAACTCACTGCAAATTAGGAAGACTTGGTCAGAGTGTATGAAGTTGTTGGTAATGGTGCCTATCAGCTTGAGAGGTTATAAGGACATATCACCTTAAGGCATGGAATGCTAACAATTCAAAGTTATATTTTGAGTAAATATTTTCGATGTATGGTTTGATGTTATCCTATGTACAATCTTACCCCATTCTAATACTGGGTATTATGTATTGTGAAGCTTCAAGAAAATTCAAGTTTTCATCAACTTATGTATCCAACATGTTTTAAGTTTCTTTTCTTGTGTACTTTACATAATCACCAATTCATTCGTCTAACAAGGTCCTAACCTCATTATGGTTAATGGACTAGATGTTACAGAATTAACAAGATAACAGTTTTGACTAAAACAATGAATAGACTAATGGCATAGTCCCGACCTAAAAGCGATTAATGGACTATTCGATTGGTATTAGCGAATGTGGTAAACAAGCCAAATAGCATGGTTTTGACCTATATGGTTAATGAACATATTAAGTTCGCACCCTAGGGGTTAACATACCTACATCTTACTTTAATATCCTAATTCAATTTTGGGAACACAAATATGGCATATTAAATTAAGTCTTTTAGACAATATAAGTTGCACTTACACCGACCTAATATTTCTTAAGAAATAATGGTTTGTTTCAACATAATTAATAATTAGTAAAACAACTAATTAGAAAATAAGTCTAGTGGCATATTCATAAGAAAAAAAATATGCATCCTGATTTGAGGTAAGTCTTAAAAAAGCAGAATAAGCCTTCATTAATTCAACAAATCAAAAGGTCAGAAGCACTATTATCAGCCTAATTCACAATTGGTAGGAGGAGCATCTTCACGAATATAATCATCTTGAGCTTCTTCCTAATTTGCATCTTCCCTCTTGAACTCTCCCTTGTCGTCATCATCATCATCATCTTCATCATCAACATTGGTAAAGTCTAAGCTAGAGAGATGATAAGTGCTAAATTGCACATATTTTTATAAGTCATTTTAATAGTGTTTTTATGTATTTCTTAAGTATTTGTAGTGATTTTGGTTCTTAACGGTTTATACTTTGATTTTAAGCTTTGTTTGATGAATTTGAAAAGTTTAATCAAGTTTTTGATGATTTAAAGATGATTTTTATGAGTTTTGAAGTCTTAGAAAGGATCACACTCGAGAGTATTGATTATGAATTGAAAGCATGCTTAAAAGAGCAAGGAAATAAGGAAGAATTGATGAGAGAATCACTGGTTGGAATACAGGCAAGAGCCTCTTATTGCTAGTGATGTGCCCTAAGCCATATGGATTTTATGTCATTTAAGCATTTATTTTTCTTTATGGTATAAGTCATTTTATTTATCACATTATTATCAATCTTTTAACATGATAAAAAGATTCATTGAATATCTTGCTCTTCCTTGTGTCATTAAAGTGTGTGACTTTAATAGTAAAACCATAAGGTAATAAGAATAATATTCTAAATTATCCCTAGTCGCTCATTATATAGAACAATAATGAATTAAGACTAATATGTTGGTTGAATGATGATCACATTTTACTAATCATGGATATAAGATATCAATTCTACACATAGATACATGTAGCAGTACATTATATTGGAATGACCTACCATGAGAGTACTACATGGATCAATCTAATAAGTATTACTCATTATAATGTTATTGTAGTCCTTTCACCTAATGACGCAATAGATTCCTATATAGTAAGTTCCATGTTTTGACTCAATTCTTCATCATTTTTTAACCATATGATTATATGACAGTAATTGGATATGGAATAAATTATTTAGAGAAATATAAGTGTTCATGAAGGAATTTATCCCTCTCATCAATTTGAGAAAGATATCTTTTAGGCCATTTAAAGAGTAAGACTCAGAAAAAAACATGGCCATGCTCAAATGAATTGATAAGGAGTTATCAATGTCTTTTATTTAAGTCAATCGATCTCTAGATTCAAGCAACAAGTGATCAAATAATATAAGAATGTCTTTATCCACACCTTATGTTTAATCATTAGATATTGTGTGACAAAGGGACTAAATAACTAACTATTTAATAGGCAGAGTCATATCACCAACCTTCACTTAATTTGGGTAAGCATAATGTCTTGCTAAAGGACACTTATGTATTGTAGGTCCAAAAAGGAGTTTTAGGCCTATTGTCAATATTAGGTGAACCTATAAGGTCGCAAATAAGGAATGAACAAAATGGGCTATGGGTTTATTTTAAACCTAATAGGAATTATTGAAGTATTTATTATTCTTAAATAGTTTAAGAATGTTAAATAATGACATTTATTATTTTTGGAGAAAAATAACAAATAATAAAATAACATATTTTATTAGATATTATATCTTTTAATGTCTCACAATATCTCATAATATCTTCAAAAAGATATTATTGCTCCTCTCTATATAGATAGAGGTAGCTCTCTATTAAGGTTACGCTAACGCCTTGTTGTTGACATTAGACCTGTAGAAAAAGCCTGTAAACCAAATAAAATAGAGAGAGTAAACACGAGATATTAAGAGTTGATTCATGCACGAATATAGATTTGTCCTAAAGTGTTAGCACTTACTATAACCTATTTCCAACACATTCATTCATTTTATAGATACTAGTAAAGGATGTTCATAATCTACAACTCCTATTGATTTGCCTAACTAAGATTTGGAAAAATATAAAAAAAAAAGGGGTAAAATTCACAATCTTCTTTTCAGTTTAATTGAAACACTCAGATCTTAAGACGTTTAAGGATAGTAAAATTTAAATTTCACCACAAATAGCATGATTCAAATCCCTAAAACCCAACACCTATTTCACTTATTTGCAATTCTTAAGTAAAGAAAGATCATACCCAGGAATTACGACCATGATCTTGCAATATAAACATGTTATTCCTTGCGAATTTTCCTCATTTTGAAGAGATTTAAAACCTTAGAAGATGCCATGGTTCCATATAACTTTTATTTGAGAGCCTAATATGGAAACAAAGAAATATACAAGAGATATTGTAAGATATGTTGAAGATACACCACAGATATATTTTGGTGATTCTTTTTTACTATAAATAGCCTTATAAGCCTAATAAATAAGGAATCAATTTTTAGATTAGGTTAAGGTTCAAGACTTAAGGGAGGTTGTCTCTTAACCCTTTCTCATGTTTATTTTCAATTATCCTTCTAATTTCTTATCCATGTTCTAATTTATTTCTTTTTAGTGTTTGAATATTAAATCCTAAGATCCATGTAGAATTATTTCTTTCGTTTTAATTCAATTTATGATTTCTTGCTATTGAAGTCTAGGTACATTGTTCTTTATTCAGTTGAATATATATTTCCCAGTTTATTAATTCAATATAAAGTTCACCTTAGAGTTCATGAGATCCTATTATGAATGGAATGATGTAATTAGAAGTAATTAAATAGACTAATGTTCAACTGTTTGATTTCTCTCGAAATGGGTTAACTTAATAGTATTGTTCAAGGATTTAACGCGGTCTTGATATATTCTATTGCAAAAGCGATTAGGGTAGAGTACAATTGAGGTTAAGAGTTAATTTGAGAAGCAATTCCAATTAACTAAATTTAGGAACTATCACAATCCAATAACAAAAATGAGATTGAATATGGCATAAGTTCTAAGGGAAATTCAATATTTGAATAATAAAGTTCATGGATTCTTCATAATCTTTATTGTTTCCTTTACTTTTCTATTTAATTAGTTCCTTTTATTTTATTATTATTTTAAATTAGTTTGATTAGGTTTAATAATTTAGTAATTTTCAGTTCATTGTTAGGTTAGAAAATAGGAAAATAAAGGGGAGTACTAGTAATTCATAATTAGTCCCTAAGGGATCGACACTTAGACTTAGATCAGCTATGCTATAAAAATGATAAGTATACTTGCCTCCCATCAAGAGATCATAATTAGTCTAAACTTTAAGCACCTCTTACCTAGCTAGCTTTACTCCTTGAAGAAGTTTCTTCGAAGGTAACCTCTCATAATGCTTGTTTAACATAACCATATGAAGGCTTCCTTAGTAAAAACTTCAAGTTGAAGGACCTGCTCTAACTCAGTGATCCAAGATGTTGGTGATTGGAGATAGGTTTTAGTTGTTTAAGCTCTCTAAGGTTAGTGCAAGAGTCACCCAAAGACCTCACCTTCTTTTGTTCAAGCAATTGATATTTGAGGTCCCTCACCTCATGATATAAGGCAAGTGAACCTATCAAATTATAGTGTGGTAAAAAAGATTTGACTCCAAGTGTTGATCCCTTAGAGACTTCTATATAACTGAGTTAAAATACTTAAACTATTAGTTATTTACCCTATTTTCCAATTATCTAACTTAACAATTAAACTTGATTTAATTAAAAACCCTAACTATTAAATTATCCTTAATTAGCATAAATTACATATAACAAAACACAATAAAATTAAGGAATGTAAACTTAATTATTAAAAAAAAAAAACACACAAACCTTAGTAAATTCATTATTTACTACCTAACTCTATGAAACATTCAATCTCAATTAGTCATTGGACCATAGGTGTCATGACATTAAAGAGAGCTTAATAGAAATGTCCTAAAGCCATCATATTACATGTGCACCTGCAATATGAAGACCATCTCACAAGTTAGAGATTGCAAGACTCTATTTAAACAACCACTCATTTCTTTTATTCATAGTTACATAGTTGATTAGTAATGAGAATTGAAGAATTAATTGGAAGTTTACTTGCCAAGAAGTGTTGTAAAAGCACCTCAGCCAAATCATCAAAATATGTGATAGAATTTGACTTTAGGTGCTTAACCCATATACTTACTACATTCCTTAAAGTAAATGGGAATGCTTGGCATGCTAACGCATCACTCAACCCATGAAGATTAGCTAAAGTACAATGGTATTGCAAATGATCTTCGTGGTCTTTCGTGCCATATATGTTTTAAACTAAAGCAACTTAATGTGTCAAACAAGGACTTTCTCTAATATTTCTGATACAAATAGGCTTTCCTTGAGAACAAACTTTAAACTATTCCAAGTAGAAGCATTAACATGTGATGGACCAATATATTATGCTCTACCTTTATTAGTTTTTATTTTGAGAGTAGGAGCTCGAACATTTATTGCTGCTCAAGCTTGCCTGTTTGCTTGATCAAGAGAGTAGATAGAATTATCAGAATCTTTTACACTTTCTTAATCAGTTCTCTCTTATTCTAGATGTATTACTACATGATTACACACTAAAGCCAATATTTCATCATTTTTCACGGTAATCTCCTAATTTTGCCTTATTAAGTGTACACAAAGTTGTTTTAACCAAGCAAAACGATCTTGTTCTTATAACTAGTGCCTTCCTTCTTTTTGTGGTGTTCATAAGGTAGATTTCATGTTCTAGGTTTTGTAGGTGGAGCATATAATTATAAAACAACCATGCTGTGTTTTTCTCCAAGTTGTACTAACCAATACAGCCAAGAGTACATCATGTTTCCCAGTACAACTGCGAGTATGGTTGCACTCTCCAATACAACTAGTTTGTTCTTTCCTAGTTTTTCTTTTCTCTTTTGGTCCTTGTTTTTTTCCTTGGTTTCTTGTAGTTTATCTACACTCTTTTAGTTATTTAAGTCCCTAAAATTATAGGTCCATGAAGGGTATTAGGAAAAGTTTTATTCTAAGTAGGAAATAATAAAGGTATTTTTGTTTTTGTGATCGAAATTCTTAATTTTAGTGCTTAAAGTGTTTCAAGTACATGACATGTTTCCTATATGTGAACTAAAATAGACTAATGATTGTTTAGCAAAAATTACTAGATGCTGCTTATACTTGGCTTAGCTTATGGGCCTATTAGTGGTAGATACCTAAGGAGCAAACCCTATGATCATGTGATGCTTTGTCCCTAGTGAAGTCTCACATAGAAAGGATCTAAGGTAGATTAAGTTATAAAGGGGCTATTGCATCCCGGCATAGCATGGGATGTACCATCGCACAGGAATACCTGATGAAAACTTAACTCAATCTGCTCATTCATCAAAAGACAACATTGTTTACATAATAAAGGGGTTTCTACATCAGAGTTCAATTGGATTTCCTATTATAACTTATGTGTGCAACATAATATATACATCAAAACATGAACTAGCTTTTTGCTTTGTCATCTTCACAATAATAGGATTCCTAACTTAGTATAAGCTCCATAGAAAATTCTCTGACTCTGACTTACACTTTCAGTATATATATATATATATATATATCCCCCCTTAGTGTTGGGCCCTTCATGATACAGTTAACCTAAGGATAAAACATTTTATCCCCTTAACTATTGAAGCTGAGTGAGAGTGGATAACATAAAACACAATATAGACAATATGATAGACAATGTTGCATATCATAATTAAACTATTTCAATCATAACCCACAGGTTCAACTTCACATATGCATTCCCCTAACCGGGCATTTTTTGCTAGCAATGCAACATACTATGCTCATGTATGTAGCATGCATCGGTGCTGATATCCTATGCTCTCCAAACTTCTTCCAATTAGCTGATATAGCCATACATCTGAATACAATGTCCAAGAACTTGAGGTAATAAGGAGTTGCCTGAGAGTAGGAACCCTACCAAATTGGACTATACACTGTAGTCTACCATTATCAAAAAGAGCAACAAGGAGTTGCTTAAGAGTAAGACCCCCAACTTTATAAAATTAAACTACATATTATAGTTCACCAAATCAAAGTGGCAATACTACCAAACTAGACTACATACTATAGTTTACAAAATTTAACTATCAAAATAGTCATAATGTTTGGACAATGCAATCCATATGCTTCCAAAAATTGAGTTCATAAAGCCATGCTTTTTCAATGATCAATTAGAAGCCTCATTTTAAAATTTCTAACCCATAGGTCCCTTTTTATGCCATGTCATGCCATAATATGCAATAGCAACTCAAGAATACCAATTAACACAATCAATCTTTAAGTTTTATTCAACCTAGTTATTTGATTCTAGTTTTCAAACTTTCCATAGTAGAATTCTAATATCTTAGTTAGGGTTCACTTAAGTGAACACCTAGAAGATTGAGTTAGCAATCGCTCAACTTCTTTAGTTAGTACAATCATTCATAAACACAATTCATCACCCAATGTAGCAACATAACAATTCAACCAAAGTATTGTTACTGTCATTCATAATCACCACATCAACATTCACCATAGTAGCATATTAGCTCACCTAAGATATACTCATATTCAATCAACACAGCATCAAACAACACAAAATGTTATGAGTAGCAATATAACTACTCCAAGCATAGGTTAAATCCACTTACCTAAACTCAATAATAGCGCAAAATCCTAAACTCTGCCACATGTTCCTTCCTTACTTATCACACCTATGAAAATATAACACAGTCTTCAAATCAAGTATGAGTTGAACCCGAACTGTTATAGGCTTTCATTTTTGCGTTTTTACACTTTATTTGATCATATCTTGCTCATTTCTTATTCGACTTGAGTAAACTTTATATCATCATGATCATTATTCCAAGTACTATTGATATATCTTGAGAATCAAAACTAATTGATATTTATAAAAACCTAAAAATATCCTTTTCTCATTATGACTTAACCGTACACTACCCTAACTCCGTAATTGAATCGAGTAAGCTTTAGTACTGGACTAAAAACTCTAAAAATTATACTTTCTAAACTTATCTAGCAACCCTTAATATACCCAAAAATGTTCATTTGACATGGACTTGGTAAATATTCTAATAGTACTAATTACGATATTATATACTAAGCTAATATGTAGGTTCATACTAGGAAAATACACAATAAATAGTATATAAGCCTAATTAATTTCACGAAAAATTCTATAGACTTACAAAAATATGTACTTTAATTATCAACCATCAATTACACTAAACTACCTATTATCTATTTTTACGAAAATAGAGGTTTTAGCTCGGAATTACACAAAATTAGGGAAAATAAACAAATTTAAGTATAAGATAAAAACTAAATATTCCAAATATCATTATAAACATTTAGAAATCAAAACATATAGGGCTCATTCATAAATTTCATCAAAAACTAATTATTTCAATAATTCAACAAAACTAGTAGTTTTTTTCAAAATAATTATATTACTAAAATTAAATATATATATTAGGTATATTATATACAAAATTGAGCTTGAAATAATATCATCTAATATTTATAAAAATTCATTTAATTTTCGCCCAAACATGATATTTTCTTAAGGAACCCATATTTTCACTAATTATTTAATTAAATTAAAATTATTATATTAATCTACACCTAAAATAATCTTAGAAAACCAAATTTCCTAATTAATGAATAACATTTGATATTTTTAGCAAATTAAATAAGTTATCAGTAGAAAATTGGTTCACCTAAATCGACTACCACTTGGCTACCGTACCTTGTCGAAAAGCCTTCTCTAGCTACCCTCTATTAAATCTCTAAGCTACTCCAAGTCAAGTTGTAGATAACCTATTGAACCGCCTTAACCTAATTTCGACCCTATTTCTTGTTATATTTTTCTAATTTTTTCCAATTTTCTAAAACTATGTTCTTGTGTTTTTAGATTGCTAAAATATTGCAAATGAGGTTTGGAGTCGTATTTATAGGCTTTAGGATTTTTTGCATGTAAAAAGTAAAATTACACATGTTAATTTCACATTTTCCTAAGTACTATGTATCATTCTCTCCTTAACCAAGTGTTGACTCATTGTTTGTAATTAATCCTAGCTTGACACATCATTTGGTGACTCACTCATTCATTTTTTTTAATTAATTTTCCATTATTTTACCTAATTTTAATAATTTATTATTATATGTATATATTTAACACATATAATGTATATCAGATGTAATACATGTATATTATGTATAATTTAACTTCATTTATTATTTTTGAAAGTTAATTAGCTTATCTTTAATATCTCACTATATTTAAAAACTCGAATTTTATGATTATTAGCTTTATCGATAAATTGACATTTTTCTTAAATTAATATTTTTATATAACTTATTTTGAGAAATTAACTTTACTTAAATTATTTTGTCTAACTTTACTATAAAGTTTAAAATAAAATGGATAACTTAGCCCAGTATCCTAAATTTAGGAGTTTAGATCCTAGGATTATTAAATTAGCTCGAAATCCCGAGGTATTACAAGGGCTCGAGGAAACATATCCAATACTAGATCTAGATATGAGTTATGATGTAAGAGGGTACTAAGGACCTTCATTGTGTAGTGTGTGATTGGCTAAAAGTAAAGATGATAAACTAATTGTATGATTTACTTACTTTACATGTATTGCATGTGAGTTAGCATTGTTGTTCACAACCATGTATTTATGTGTTACGTACTAAGATTCGGCTCACCACTTAATTTTTTTTCCTTACTATTGCAATTCAGAATGATGGTTTTGGAGAGCATGCTAATTATGAAAATTATGCTGGTTGTGAGAGTTATGTTAGTTGTGAGGATTTAAGAGATAGCTACTGGCAGGATGATACTTATTCTAATTATTACTACTATGATGATTATCATTAGTTTTACAGAATTGTAATGAAGATTGATGTTGATTTTGGTTTTGATTCAATGGTGGTTTATGAGACTATGTTGATGTTTTCGATATGTTAAAATAGAGTGGATTTTGAGAATTAATAAATTTACTACTTTTCATGTGAAATATTTATTAAGGTAATTAAATAGTTTGTAATTGGAGTTCAGCATTTAATAAAGCCAATGGGTGTTATTTTATTGTGAATTGGAGAATTTAGTAGTAGTTTTAGAGTTTGATGTGTCAATACAGGACTAGGGACACGTGTTGATTCATGAGGTTTTAAGTCTAAGGCATTATAGATTAAGTGGTATTAAAGCTCAGGTTAATAGATCCATAGATACATAAAAGATGGATCACTAGAAAAAATAGGTGAGATAGGAGTCGAAATTAGGATTTGAAGTGATATTAAGATCATTTATGTTTTTTTTTTTTTTCTTTTGGTCTTCGTTGGTGTTTATTGTTCCATTAAGTGTTTATCCTATTTTTGTTCTACATGGTTATCAATTTTCTTTTTCTTAAAACTCAGTTATTTATTCTTCCCTTTGCTTCTTTTTGTATTTCTTGTAGAACGCTACCTAGAAGAACCCTTGTGCTTAAAAATAATAGTGTTGTTATGGGGTATGATGCCCCAATAGAGAGAAATGTAAGTGGATGGTACTAAGGTGGGCAATTCCATAGGTTAACTTTGTAATGCTAGGTGGTTAGATACTACAAGATGGGTAGTAACCACATGTGGGACAAGGATAAGGACAGGTAGCAATGAATGTGCCCAACTACTCTAAACTTTAAACAACATGATAGGGATTTTGGTAAGGAAACAATAAGAACAATTCGCATTGTATAAGTTATCCAGATTAGCAAACCTCTTTAACCCTAAGAAAGAGGATTCTATTGAGACACATCATTAGATGGAGAATATAGAAAAGATCATTGCTACGCTTAGAGTGTTAAAAGAAAGAAAAGTTAGTTATGCCACTTACATGCCGAAGGATACCATAGTAATGTAATGATCTAATGAGAGCAAGCTAGTTGGGGGACCAATAAACAAGTAGTAGTTCAAGCAGTTTTTATGAGAAGTATTTCTTAGATAGTATGAGGGATGCCATGGAAGTGGCATATTGGAATCAACATTAAGGTAATAAGACTGTTGTTAAGTATGAGGTGAAGCTAAATTGCCCGAACCAATTTCTACCAGAAGCTATTAAAGTTGATGATAAATCAAGAGCATACAATTACTTGAGAGGGTTAAAGGTAGAGCTATAATATGACGTGGTTTCTTTTCAGTTACTGTCATATGTTGAAGTTGTAGAGAAGGAAAATGGTTGGAATAGACTAGGAAAAGGAGAGAAGAACAAAAGTCTAATATCATAAGAGTAGTTCTTTAAAAGAAGCTTAGGCCTAGTGCTGTTACCGTGATAGGGGTTAAAGGCCTATGTATCATATGCAGGCGACTAGATTTGTAGCTATTGCAATGTGACCCTTTCAGCCTAGACTTACTTATCCAATATTGGCTCCACCTCCACCCCTAATAAGAAGCCTAGTGTGAAGACATCCTAAATGTTTAGGGTATTATGACCAAAAGTAAATGCTGTTAGGTAGAGGGGGCTTATTTCTCATAAGGGAAGACTGGTTATGTTCCATAACCGGCCCTAATGCAATGTCCAGCAAGGCTACAAGTTAAAGAACTAATAGCTAAACTTAAAAATAACATAAAAAAATTAAAAAAAAAAATGAGGCAAGGGTGCTCTAACTCAGGTCTTCACTTTTTAGTAACACTAGTACTAAGAATATCCTAAACAGGACACTATGGCATGTATGCTCTTTGTAAATTTGATGGGGTGTATACTGTGCTTATTAAGTAAGCGTATTGGTTAAGTAATAGTATAGGGGACTTCTAGAGTCCAAGGTTATCAATTCCATAAGGACTGAACACTTACTCACTATAATTTACTCGAATTAAAATATATTGCAATATCAATGATAGATTGAATGAAAATTAAGAAATGGAGATCGATTAATTAACTATGGCTATAACAACGAAACGAAGCTAATCAATCATAAATGAGATATCTAGGCTTTGATCACCAAGAGATTAACATGTAATAGTCTAGGGTTTTTAATAAATTTCTTATTCTTGTTAATTAGAGGAATTCAATTGCTAATTTAATGGGAATCGTTTCTCTATTAAATTCTAATCCAAATTATGTTATACTTGAATCACTTCTAGAGTAGAACTCTTTACAATAGCATTAAGAATAGGAATTTCACACAATAAATAGTAAATAACTTTTAATTCTAGAAGAAGTCTATGACTTATCTATAAGTTTATAGCAAATTTCTTCAATTACAATGGATCTATTTATGTATTAGCCTTGCAACTTCTATACATGAAATCAAATAATTAAATTGAGACTCTAAAAATAATAACTTAATTTAAACAAAACACGTAATTGAATTAATAGGAACAAGGGAATTTCATTAAAATCAAAACAATTATCATAGGCTACATGTTGCGTTAATGGTTATAGGCTTAGATATCACTACTTCTATGCTGCAATAATGATAAAGTGATGTAGGTAAGTGCACCTATCAGTTTATAATACAGTAGATTAAGTCCAAGTATTGATCCCTCAAGGACTGACTATTAGTACTCATTAGGTCTCTATTATCTAACTAGTAAATTAAATTTCAAGAAACTTAAAGAAGTAAATCTAAATTATTGCTAAAACTAATTTAATGATTAGCTAAGATACAATTCAAGAATTAACAAGAAAGCAATTCAATTGAAAATTAATTCAAAATTCAATGTTGTGCCTAGATCTTGTTTCCTTATATCTAACATATGATTTTCTTAAAGGTCATCTAATTTATTTTTTGATCTTTCTTAACCGAGAGAATTCTCTATTAAAGTTAATCACTTTTTCAAGCTAATTAACCCTAACCCTAAAATTACCTATTAGAATCTCTTCTTAATAGTATGATTTAAGGTTACATTATTGAACAACAAATTCTTTATGCTTTAATTTGAAATTTTGGAAGAACCTTGCAAATTATCTCTAATCTTGCAATAATAAGATATCAAACTCTAAATTACTCACCATGGAAATAATAACTTAACTCATGAAGTAAACATAGTTAAATAAAAAAAAAAAAAGACTAAAGAATTAAATTAATCAAATACTAATTATCTCACATGAATAGATCTGTGTTTCACAAGACCTAGATATCAAATATCTACTCACTATACACCGCAAAATAAGGATCTAAAAAAAAAAAGAGTAGAAAATAGTAAGGAAGAAAATCATGAAGTCAAAAGAAAAAATTGAATCTTGAATTCTTAATGGTCATCTCACTTCTTGAGTGTTCTTGTCTTGAAAAGCTCTCCCTAATTTTGTACCAAAAAGTTCTCTTTTCAAACAAACCCTAATAAGGCTTTATATAAGAAATAAATGAAAAAATAAGTCAAATGGAAAAGACATGACCGAGGACACAAATCGTATCTTTTGGCCGTGTCCTAAGTTGTGGTAGTTGAAAATATGCTCTAAATTCACCTGGAAACAACAAAGTCATATCGTTCAATTGTGTCAATTTTCAAACCTTCATAGCTTGCTCATTTTAGCTCTAATTTGAGTGAAATTTGTTTCTATCTTCTTGTTTTTTCACATAAATCATTTCAAAACCTAAAATACAAAATTTTACTCAATTAAGTATCATTATATAAAAATAAACTCAAATATCAAGGAAAAATCATGAAAAATCACCATGTAAAATATGTACAATTAAAAACTCATCAAACTTCCTCACACTTAAAAATTTGCTTGTTCTCAAGCAAATAAATCAAAGAAAAATCATGACAAGAATTCTTAAGTTAAAAACTATCTTTGCTTAGGAAACCAGCTAAAAATTGCACTTAACTTAGAAAAATTCAACTTGTAAATCCAATCAATTTTCTGTAAATAACTTTCTTAACTCTTATACTTAATCTTTTTTCCCATTTCCAAGAAACACAAATGTACCAAAATTCATAAGGTAATCTATATAAATTAAAGTTTCACCGAATCATTTAATCAAGAATTCCTATACTTAAGATCAAATTTAACATCTTACCAATCAAGAAAAAGTCATAAAAATTTTAACCTGCTTAGCTAAAATGTACACAACCCTCTCTTTAATCTTGCTAAGTACTATAATTCAAAGTAAACACATACTATATCCACTCATCCTCTAATCATCTCCTTAACATGTGCTTTTGTTAGGAAAGCTTCAAATTCACTAAATTTATGTTATTAATTAAGGACGGTGGTGTTGGCAATAGGAAAGGATCTCACTGTTCTAACGGACCAAGATCGATCCATACCTACTTAGCCCTTGTATTGGTAACAAGAAAGAACCTTACTTTTCTAAGAGACTAAAGCCGATCCATACCAACTTATTCTTTAAGCTCAATTTAGCATTAGCAGTGGAATTTAACTATGCTCTTCTAAGAGATCAAGGTGAACTCTTAACAATTTTTTCTTTTATTTATTTTTTTTATTTATATCACTTTCTTCCTCCAACTCTTTCATTTCAAGGGTTTTTCAAAAAAACAAATTTCATATATTTGTTTACTAAGGATTGTAGGGCTCTAAAGTCATCTAAGAGGAAAATATACATCAAATTAAGCTTCGAAAATAATCATGACTAACTCCTAACAAATGATGTTGCTCTAATCCTAAGTCATAAAATCCCAAGCTAAATAACCCGTAACTTTACTCTACAAAGATTTTACCTATCAACTCTGGCAAAATGTAACTCAAACATCAAAGATCAAGTATTCAAATTACATTCAACTTAGTGGAAGTTATCAATTTTCAAATAATTGCAAGTCAATAAAACAATAAAGTTAGGTTAAATGCCAAAAAAGAAAAAAAAAATTGGTCTCCGAAGTAGTAAAAGTTTCTATAAATTTCTATATCCCCTTCCCTATACTTAAAACCGCACATTGTCCCCAATGTACTAATTAAGTCACATAATGGAAAAATAAATCAATTAAAACAATCATAGGTAAGATGATATAAATGTGGGAAAGAAAAACTGATACTCCCTTATAAATTTGAGTAACGCAAATCATCAATGCAAGAAGTCTAAAGTTTGAAGTAGTCCAAATCAAACACAATCTCCAACATGACCTCTAAAGTTCTGAGACATTGACTTTACAATCTTCCTAATTAGAGCCATCATCCATGAAATCATCGCTATCCTCTTCCTATTCTTCATCCTCTCCTTCTTTCAAACTTGAAGCTTAATTCACAATGACATGGTCTGAAGTACTTGAAGTGAAGTGTGCTTAAGGAAAGATTAAATCGGTGTGAGTGATGGGTTATGAATCAAAGAAGGTTGTAAGTGTGTTCATTTGTGTGATAGGCATGAGTGAGATGGCAGGCGAGAGGAAAATAAAATCATTTTTGTAAAAGAAGTGAAGAAGGCTATGGGTCGTAACCATTTACATTGGGTACGACACGACTTAAGACATGATGTGTCTCGTGGTCATGTAACTTTTTGTGATGTGGAACTAAAGGTTACCTACAATTGATACAGTCCAAGACACAACCGTATCTTTAGACTGTGTAGTACACTGTTTTGTATATTTTTTTTTTCTTTTAACTTTTATTATTTTTATTTTAATTTATGTATGCCTAGTCTCAAAGTACTAAACTAAAAAAAGTGAATCAAAGAAAGCTAATGCAAAAATTAAACTAAAAGGACAACTTGTTATGTTATACTTATCAATTTTGAAATTTTGTTTAGCTTTCAAGGCATTACCTAGGAAATCTCACCGGGGATGTTGTACTCTTGACCCCTACCTTCTAACCGGCTAGCAAGACCGCCGTATGCATAGCAGAACATAAAAGCAAACTTGAACCTAAAATGAAAAATAAAAGTGTGAAAGTGTTAATATAAATAATGAAAATTACTAAAATAACCTACAAGCTAGAAAATAACGAAAATAAATAAAAAACTTGGGTTGCCTTACAAGAGCATTATATTTAATGTCGATAGCTTAACAGGATGCATGGTTTACTTACCTTTATCTAAGTGGAGATGGATCTCTATTCTTACCTCACTTTCGAACCCTCCAAATAAGGCTAGACTCACCCTTTTTCCATTGGTATAACAAATTCTCTTATCTAATTACATAACTTCTACTAAGTTTTTTCTTATTATGCCACTAATTAAACTCGTATTACTTGAGTCTTTTCTTTTTATTTGCTTTTCGCTTAGATGGAGCAGTTGTTAGTGGCTTTGAGCTCTTCACTACAAAAGCACGTTATAAATAATCTTTGAAGTGTTTTCACTCCAAGACTGGTGGTTTTACTTTGGGAGGTTCTAACTTTCCTTCGTTTATTCTACAAAATGGTTTGATCCTTATCTTCACCACATTGGGTTTATTAGCTCCCAACTAAGCTACAGCTTCTGATTAATTAAGGGTTTTTACCATTTCTTCATCTCCTACTTCTAAGCAATTGTTCATAGGTTCTTTAACAAGTGTTTCCTACATATATTCAGTAACAACAACATTAGAAGTATTACCATCATAGCTTGTACCCTCTAAGTCAAGGGGCTTATGTATTGAATTTGGATTTTGGAAAATAATTTCCTCATCTCCGATCCTTAAGATGAGCTTATGCTCACTAACATTAAACACAGCCCTAGCAGTAGCTAGGAAGGGTTTACCTAGAATCAATGATATCTCGAGATCCTCATCTATATCAAGGATAAAAAAATCTACAGGGAAAATGAATTTATCAACTTACACTAAAACATCTTCTATGATGCCTCTAAGGTATGTGGTAGACCTATCAGCTAATTGAATGCATATGCATGTTGGTTTAGGTTCTCTTAACCCTAGCTTTTTAAACAACTCATATAGCATCAGGTTAATATTAGCTCTTAGATTTGCCAAAGCATTATCTATAGATAAGTTTCCAAGCACACAAGGAATAGTAAAACTCATTGGATCTTGTAATTTCTTTGGCAATTTCTTCTATTATAGTGAGGAGCATTCTTTGTTTAGTGTGAAACTTAAAAGATCTTCTAACTTCCTCTTGTTTGACAACAAGTCCTTTAGGAACTTTGCATATTTCAGCATCTATAATAAAACATTAACAAGAGGTAAGTTCACTTGTAGTTGTTTACAAAGATTGAAGAATTTATCAAATTGCTTGGTTAGATTAGGGTAGTCTTGCTTAAGTCGCTGTAGATATGGAATGGGCGGCTTGTACTCATTTACTTTTAGTGGCTCTGTACTCTCTTTTGATCGCAGCAATTTTGAACTTTTCTTACCTTAACCTCCATTTCTGTCTAAACTGTTTCCTTATCCTCCTTCTTCTCAACTTATACCTCTCTACCACTTCTTAGGGTCACTGCATTGACATATTCCCTAGGGTTTGTTTCAGTGTTCCTAAGTAGTGATCCTTATTATCTCTCATTCAGCATCTTGGCAATCTAGCCAATTTGATCCTCTAAGTTGTAGACAAAAACTTCCTAATTCCTTAAAGATGCCTCTATTTATTGCGTTCTAGCCTCATTAGATTGAATATATTTTTCCAAGAGGCTTTCTAACTTCTTCTCTAAAGCAAGCGGAGGTATTGTCGATTGTTGAAATCTTGATGGAGGCAAATTTGATATTTGTTGTGGCTAATTCCTTGCCTACCACTACTAACCTTGACTTTGATCTTGACCTCCCGATGAAAGATTATGGTAATCTCTTTACCCCGAGTTGTAGGTATTGTTATAAGGATTATACTGAGGTCTTATAGGTTTCCTCAGAAAATCAACCTGTTCTATTTGCTCGCAACCTACAATCCCCTCTTCGATGAAGCTGTTGTAGTTAAATTGTGGTTGTTGTAAATTAGTCAAGTGGGATTCAATTTTCTTACTCAATATCTCTATCTGTGTAGCTAGAGACTGTATAGCATTGAGCTCAAATACGCCTATGACTTTTTGCTTCCCCTTGGGGTTCTCTCACCGATAATTGTTCATAGCTATACCTTCTATCAAAGCTTGGACTTCCTTAAGCGTCTTGGTATTAAGTGTACCTCTCGTTGCTACATCTAGCATTTGCCTTATAGAAGGATTGAGACCATTGTAGAATGTTTGTATTTCCATCCAAAGAGGGAGGTCGTAGTGTAGACACCACCTTAACAAGTCCTTAAAGTGATCCCATGTATTATATAAGGTCTCACCCTTTATTTGTTCAAAAGATGAGATGTTGGCTTTGAGCTTTGCAATTTTCGTAGGTAGAAAATACTTCTCCAAGAATTTTTCTACCAATTCATTATAAGTAATGATTGAATTCCTTACCAAGGAATTCAACCACTACTTAGCTTGACTGCGTAAAGAAAATGGAAAGAGACATAGTCAAATAGCATCATCAGTTGCCCCGTTAATCTTGAAAGTATCACATATTTCAAAAATACTAGAAATATGTGCATTGGGATCTTCATCTTGGAGGCCATCAAATTGTACAAACTGCTACACCATCTAAATAATGTTCGACTTGATCTCGAAGTTATTGACTACAACCGTTGATTGATTGATGCAAGACTGAGTACTCATTAATGATAGTCGAGAGTAGTCTGACATGGTCCAATTATGTTTCTTGTTGTTGGCCATGATGTTGTTGGGTAAACTCTCATGATCAGATTCTTGTTCGACCTCTTGATCCTTGATTTCACCCTCTAACAAGTCCACTTCATCTTTCAATCTAATCAAAGATCCTTGGTTTATCGCCTTCACTATTTCTTTGATAGATAATTGCCTCAAATTGTATAAAGCTGTCCTCTCAATCTCAAGATCAATTTTAATCAAATCCTTTAGCTAGCTTCTTATCATGCATTGGACCTATGAAAATAGAAAATATAGTTAAGATCACACCAAGAAAATAAAAAAATTCAAGAAAAAGAAAATAAATTAAGAAAGATAAGAAAAAAATGGTTAAATTAATAAATCTACTTACTTTCTTAATATCAAAAGTTACCGATAATGGTGTTAAAAACTTGATGTAAGCAAGTGCACCTATCAATTTATAATATAGCGGATTAAGTCCGAGTGTCGATCTCTTGGTGACTCTGACTACTAGTACTCATTAGGTGTCTATTATCTAACTGAAAAATTAAATTTCAATAAACTTAAAGAAGTAAATCTAAATTATTGCTAAAACTAATTTATTGATTAACTAAGACACAATTTAAGATTTAACAAGAAAATAATTCAATTGGAAATTAATTCAAGATTTAATGTTATACCTAGATCTTATTTCTCCTAGATCTAACGTGTGATTTTTCTAAAAATTATCTAATTTATTCTTTAATCTTTCTTAACCAAGAGAATTCTCTACTAGAGTTAATTATTTTCTCATGCCAATTAACCTTAACTGTAGAATCATTGATTAGAATCTCTTCTTAATAGTATAATCTGAGATTACATTATTGAACAATGAATTCTCTATACTTTAATTTCAAATTTCGAAGGAATCTTACAAATTATCTCTAATCTTGCAACAATTCTCATCAACTATGAGTAAATTTAATCTTATAAGAAATCTCTCAATTCTCTTATAAGATATCAAACTTGAAATTACTACCCATGAAAATAATAACTTAAATCATGAAGCAAAGATAATTGAATCAAGAAAAGATTAAAGAATTAAATTAATTGAATACTAATCATCTCACATGAATAGATCTAGGTTTCATAAGACTTAGATATCAAAAATCTATTCGCTATACATCGCAAAATAAGGATCTAAAAAAAAAAAAGACTAGAAAATAGTAAGGAAGAAAATCATGAAGTGTAAAGAAAAAATTGAATCTTGAATTCTTAATGATAATCTCGCTCCTTAAGTGTTCTTGTCTTGAAAAGCTCCTAATTTTCAACCAAAAAGTTCTCTTTTTAAACAAACCCTAACAAAGCTTTATATAGGAAATAAATGAAAAAATAAGTCAATTGGAAAAGATATGACTAAGGACACAAACTATGTCTTTTGGTCATGTCCTAAGCTATGGCAGTTGAAAATACGCTCTAAATTCGCCTAAAAACAATACAGTTATATCGTTTAGTTATATCGATCTTCAAACTTTCATAGCTTGCTCATTTTAGCTTTGATTTGAGTGAAATTTCTTTCTATCTTCTTTTTTTTTTTCTCACATAGATTGTTTCAAAACTTAGAAAATAAAATTTTACTCAATTAAGTATCATTATGTAAAAATAAACTTAAATATCAAGGAAAAATCGTGAAAAATCACCATGTAAAATATATGCAATTAGAAACTCATGATAAAGATGGACTAAACCCTAAGAAAAAGATTTCTTCTATGCCTATCTTGGTCTTTCTCTCCTTATAAAGGATGAGTGTAATTTTACACTCATCAACATTCTACTAATGCTTTTGTGTTATTTGATACTGTTGCTATGTATTCATGTATCTCCAATATATTCATGCCTACAATTGATCTAAAACCTAAATTGTTGTGTAATCCTTTGAATGTTGGTACTTTATTGGGAGTAGGAATAGTATTAGATCAAATTTGTAGAGATGTTCTAGTAAAAATTCAAGGATAAGTGTTACTTGTGGATTTGAAGGTATTGGACATGATGGACTTCCATATGATATTTGGAGCTAATTAGCTATTTAAGTGCCATGCCACCTTAGATTGCCATAACGTGGTAGTGTATTTTTATCCCCTAAGGGAAATGTAGTTTTATTTGGAATTAAAAGTTTAAGGATGGTTCAACTTGACGTTTGAGGCTCATTTTGGAAGTTTTAAGCTCGATTTTGAGTTTTAGGTTTAATACACTTATCAAACTTGCCTTGGTTAGTCTTCTCGCCTTTGTTTACTTACTTTTATCATATTTTTAAGTGTCTTTTAAGAATGTTCCAGATTTAGTCGGTTTGAGTATGAGGGCTTCTAACTTGATTTTCCAACTTGTTTCATCATTTTCTTAAGTTTAGATATTAGATCATGAACTTAAGCTACTTGTATTCAAATCTTAACTTGACTTCTTTTTCATGAGAGGATTATTTGACTCATACTTTTCAGGAAAATAGTAGATCTCATAGTTATTACAACTTCCATATCATAATTCATATCTTACAAAGTTGATTTCCTCATAAAACTTTATGTGATGTATTTTTCCTTAACCTAAGTCTAGATTTGAGCATATTTAACTTAATAGAAGTATAATTAACACCCAAATGACCTTTGAATCCTCACATCCAACATGTTTCTTTTCCATTCAAGTTCTCATTTCAAGATTCTCTCAACTTAAAATCTTTCATTTAAAGCGTTAAACAAGTATTTTTACGAAACATTAACTTTATATGCTCATACTTAAATTTTCATGTAAGGGTGTCATGAGTTTATTTCTTAGAATAGTCTTAGATATTATACTAATTTATGATTATACTTATATCTTCAAGAAATCATAGTCTCTTAACATGAATATTAACATACTAACATAAAGAAATACTTACTCGTTCACAAAGCAAAAGTATGGTAGTTGTGTACTAAGGTTCCACTTATACTCTTTATCTTACTTCCTCCTTCTTGCACCCTTTTTAAAACTCGAGTTGTGATTCTTTGAGGTAGGGTTTAAGGAGTATTCTAAGGATCCTAAAGAAGCTTTGAATGTTGAAAAAGAAAGACACAAGAAGAAGTTAAGTGTGTCGTAAGTGTGCCGTAAGTGTGGGTATGCTTGAAAGTGGAGGCAAAGTGAAGGATTTGTAGGGTATTTGTGTTTCCACTTTTGGGTTGGTTTCAAGTGAGAGAAAAATGAAGTGAAAATAAAATTGAAAGTGAGAGAAAATGATGAAAGAGTGGCTGGTTAGGAATAGGGGTGATTGTGTGTTTAAGAAGTTTGATTTTGTTGTCTTGTAACATACACAAAAGTTAACGATTGCAACTATTGATGATGTAAGCATTAAGGGGTGAATAATGGAGTATAAGATAAAGTGATTAATGGATGAAAGACAAGAGTATGCCCCCTCTAACTAGCTTGTACAAATCGGCCATATAGTGTCCTTTTGGGCATAGAGTTGTTTTGTCTCATTTATTAAAGTTAAGCAGATGAAATCTTGTGGTAATTTGTCCATATATAGTATAAGTGAAATGGTGATAAGAAAAATGTCTTATTACTAGATTTTGGATAAGTTATTAATTGATAAATGGCTCAAACTTTCAATTGATAAGTCATTTAGGGTGATTTGTTAGTTTACTTATTTATATGTAAGGTTTAGGTATGAAAATAAGGGCATTGTCTTATAAGGAATTATTTTAGGATTTACTTTTTGAATTGTTTCGTAGATTATGATTCGATTCTTATAAAATTATGAAATTTTCCAGAGTTGAATGAAATTATTCAAATTAAATTATTGATTAGTCGCTTAGGGTTAAAAGTCCTTAATTATTTTAAGGTTTAGGGTTTTTGGGTGACTTTAAAGTTTATAGTTTTTCAAGTTTTAGTTTTATTGATAATAGGCTTTCAAATTAAAAAAATAAGTTCATTTCTAATTGTAAACTTAAGTTTTTAGTTTAGTTGATCTTTGCAAACGTTTGGAAAGTACTCTTAGTCAAATCATAAACCCACTAAAAGTAGGGTTTACACATATCTTTCTTCCTTACATGTTAAATTATAGATTAAGAAATTTTCATGAAAAATAAACTTAATTTCTTTATTTATTTATTTTCGTCATGTATTTCAAATTTCTTTATAACTATTACAAGCGTATCTAAAATTTTCAAAAGCTATTTTATATAGGTTATAGAAACTTAAGTTTTTACGTTTTGATTTTATATTTCGAATTTATAAATCCCTTAATAATTCTAGATGAAATCACAAGTTTGATAACTTTATTGATATGTTCACTATTTTTACGAATGAATGCAGATAGATGCTTTCCCAAAGTTTAGATTCTGCAATATGTTATCATGTACCGAGTAAGCCTACCATTGAGGTGTAATGTTTACATTTAGATTTGATGGATTATCATACCAAATAATTGGCCTTATCCAAATTTCATCTAGTGTGAATGCCATATCATTCTATTCACTTTTTAACCTCACTTCTCTCTTTTCTCTTACTTTTAGGCCTATTCATCCCTTATCCACATTTGTTTTTATCAAGAAAATTCCCTTCTAATTTTTCATTGTTCTAAATCTTCTTATTTTTCTATCATTACCAATATTAATATTCTAGATACAATTTGTCTTCTTGTTACTAGTGCATATTTATCATGTTGACTATTTGCGAATTACTGATTTATTCCCTTTTTTTTTTTTGTTATTTACATTATATGTTACAATTTAGAGGGAGGGGGATTTAAATTTTATCAATCCTATTTGGAGACTAGTATTAATAAGCTTTGGATATGTTGCTTTTATCTTTTTTCATTGTTAGATTTGTATAAGCTTTAAATGAAGCGTCGGATCTAAAATTTTTGTTTTTCTTTTTGATTCGTTCATTAGCATATTATGATACCCAAAAATCAATAATTTTTCTATTATTTTTAGAACAAAGTAACTATGGAAGTATGGAATTGTCACTAATTCAGGGAAAAAAAGTACTTCCAACAAACCAATAAGTACTTTAAATCAATGAAACGGGAAGTTCAATACATTCGTACTAATGACTTTATGAAGGGTAGAAGAAATTACAATATAGTTTAGACAACATCTGACTCAATTATAGATAAAAGAATTGTAAAAAGCAAATGAAAGTACAAGTTTTCTGTTTTGAATTGAGCAAAAGTTAGGGAAGGGTGAAAAATTCTTTTGAATGGGAGCAATTAACAGGCCCAATTGCCCACGCATGTCCTAGGTCTCTTTGTACCTTAAAATAAATATAAGAACCTAGGGAGTTTCAGTTCAAGTTGTTGTGTTTGGCATGGTCGAAAACTTGGTTAGCATTTCATGAATCTAGAATAGTCAAATGATTCCGAGAGTACGGAGATCTTACATGGCTGTGAGATTGAAAGAAAGAGAGGAAGGAAAAAAAAAAAATTGAAAAAATGAAAACCCTAGTACATGATCTCAATGGATTATGTCCCCTAAAATAGGGCAAAAATGCATTGTGCTTTAAAAGGATGGAAGGGAGGTTAAGCACACGCGCTGTAAAACGAGGAGGGGTTAGGATTGATGCTCACAAATACGAGGTACAGCATAGGAAGGGTATTGGTCACAAGATGAACTAAATAGGCAATATGTGGCCCTCTTCCCGTACTCTTGGATTGGACCTTTCTGGAAAGATTTTCCTTTTATTACCATTATTCCATTTTCCTTTTTCTGATACTCAACCCTTCCCAACCAATCCCCTTATCTCTCTCTCTCTCTCTCTCTCTCTCAACTTGGATTTCCATTGATGACCCCACCCCTTCTATAACCGAACCATGAGTTTAATTTTAAGACCCGGCCCAGTATAATTATATATATATATATACATATATTTTGCATTTTTCCCCACTAACTAACACATAAATATAAAAAAAAAAAAAGAGAAAAAAATAAAAGACTCCGACCGCTAACTAAAACTGAAACAATAAGCATAACTAAAACTGCTCGCGACATCGAACATGAAATTACCGATTGCACAAAAAAACCCATCTTTTTTGGCCACCCAGTTGTCAAAATAGGATTAAGGAAAGAGAAAAGAAAAAAGGAAAAGGAAGAAAAAGAAAAAAAGATAGGTGGAGGTGACTTATGACGCGAGTTGATTCATGAGTGATGATTATAATTACTTAGCTGATAAAAGGAGCGAGAGAGAAGAGAGAGAATGAATGAATGCTTTTCGATTTGGTTAACGTGGGAAAGCAGTGTAAGAAAGAGACGGTTCATTCTTTTCCATTTTCCTATCAGATGTTTGCTTGTAACGACTATAAACAATAAAAGATGGATAAATAGAGTGAGACAGTGAAAGAGAGAGAAACCCAAGTAATGCTTGATAAAGTATAGTATTATTATAAAAAGAAAGTGGCATCCATTCATTAATACTAATACTATTAATGCGAACAAAATACCAATAGAGGAACCCAACAAAGCAGAAATTAGAGTTTTCTTGAATCATTGAAAAATAGAAGTGCCCTTTCAATATCAGCAGACTCACAGAGAGAGAAACAATTTAGTGTTTGTTAGTGTCCTACCTTCCCACCCCCTCCCCCCCTCTCTCTCTCTCTCTCTCTCTCTCTCTCTCTCTCTCTCTCGTATACTGTAGTATGCATTATGTCTCACTGAATAAAAAGAAGAAAAATAAAAAGAAGCAACTTGCTAGAGAGAGAAAGAGAAGAAATTGGTGGGTATTATTAAAGAGAGTGGGATGCTTTCGGCTAATCTAGCTGATACTTGGCCTCGTCTATGCTCTATTGGGCAGTTAGGGATTCACCTCTATTTTTCAACTCTATTACTTCACTCCTCTCTTTTCTCTCTCTCTCTCTCTCTCTCTCTAGTCCTAGGTTTTTCATTTCTCCTTATGAACTCCGATTCCTTTTCTTCTGACGTTTATCTTTCTCTAACTATATATAACTGAACTTCTTGTATATTGTTTTGATTTCATGAAAGCACTAGCTTTCCCCTTACCTTAATTTCTCTTACCTAAATATCAAAGAGTAAAGGGGACAAAAAAAGAAAAAAACCTCTGCACCTACCAACATAAACCTTGCACTAGTATTTGTACAAACTTTGAAGCTTTTGGTATTCCTTATAATGTGGAATTTAAATGATTCCCCCGATCGAACGACCCAAGACGACGAATCCGAGGGCTGTTCTTCCCACAAAACCTCAATCGACGGTGACGAGATAGATACCAAAGGGAAGCGCGTGGGGCGATCCATGTCCAATTCCAGCTCCTCCATGGTGGTTGTTGGGGACGGAAGTGGATATGGTTACGGATCCGACGACGATGACGACGGCGCTCCAATCAAACGCCAGACCAATAAAATATTTGGCTTCTCGGTTCAACAAGAGTTTGATACCCAACCTGTTACGAGGCAATTCTTTCCGATGGAGGGAGGAGAAATGGAGGTTTTTCAGGGAGGAGAAGGTGGTGGAGTAGCTGTGGCTGGAGGTTTTCCACGTGCTCACTGGGTTGGGGTCAAATTCTGTCAATCCGATGGGATTACATCCGCTGGGAAGGGAATAGAGGCCGCGCAGCCGATTAAGAAGAGTCGCCGAGGTCCCCGGTCTCGGAGTTCTCAGTATCGCGGTGTTACCTTTTACCGGCGTACAGGACGATGGGAGTCTCATATTTGGTTAGTTATCCTTTTTGTTTATCGTATAAAAAATACCTCCTTGTCAATTTATTTTTGGTTTTTATTGTTTATCGGTAGCCATTTTCTTTCTTTTTTTTTTCTTTCCCCCCTTTCTCTCGTTTTTCGTTTGTCTTCTGGTTTTGCTGGTTTCTCTAGCCACTGATTTTATGCATCTGAGCGATTGATAAGGCTGTTTTCAATTTTTCATTTCTAGGGACTGTGGAAAACAAGTTTATCTAGGTATGTCCAAACTAACTGAGTCTTTCTCTTTTCCTTTATATATATTTTTTTCCTTTTTTCCCCTCTAGCTTATATGAAATGACTGGGGCATAAAGTTGAATTATGAGAACAATATTTGTCTGTTTTTATAGGTGGGTTTGACACTGCACACACAGCCGCCCGGTAAGTTACTTTGGACTTTTGTTTCTTTAGTCTGGGTTATTCCATTTCTTGTGTGTAAATGAAATCAAGCTGAAGTTGTTTCTAACTGCATTTTTCAGTGCATACGATAGGGCTGCTATCAAGTTCCGTGGAGCGGATGCAGATATCAATTTCAGAATTGAAGACTATGAGGATGACATGAAACAGGTAGAGACTGTTTGCACATCACAGGCCTGTGTAATGTGCTTCTTGGGTGAGAGAGAAAGAGAAACAGTGAAAGAGAAGAGAGAGAGATTGAGAAAGACCACTCATTGCTGGCACATTTTCTTATCTTCATTCATTAATTTTATCTTATCTCTACAGTTTTAAATTTGGCATCCTTGCTCTACAACTTTCTTTTCTTTTTATTTTTTTCTTTTTTTTCTCTGTTTTTTTTTTTTTTTCAAATAGAAAAGTAGAAACATGGGAGTTTTTTAAGGAATAATTATATCCACAAATTGGCTTGGCAGATGAGTAATTTGACTAAGGAAGAGTTTGTGCACGTCCTTCGCCGACAAAGCACTGGATTTCCAAGAGGAAGCTCTAAATATAGAGGTGTTACCTTGCATAAATGTGGCAGATGGGAGGCTAGAATGGGCCAATTTCTTGGCAAAAAGTAATTTCATTTCCCATTCCATATCTATCCGAATTTTACCCTTTTTTTTTTTTTTGTTCCCTTCAATTAAAGTAGAAACCTAACAATGTTATTTTGATTCATCAGATATGTATATTTGGGGTTATTTGATACGGAGATTGAAGCGGCAAGGTATGAAATTACCAAAAATTTCGCAAAGTTAATATTTATAAGGTATTTATTTAGAAAATGTAATTATGTTTTTTCTTTTTGCCTTTGTGAATCGTGTGTAACCTAATTTTGTAGGGCTTATGACAAAGCGGCAATCAAGTGTAATGGAAAAGATGCTGTGACCAATTTTGATCCAAGCATCTACGAGAAAGAGCTCAATCCTAATGGTATGTCATGTAATGTCTAATATCAACTATCTGTATTTCTGTGAATGTTACGTGCCTTTTATATTTTGTTCTTCTCTCATCATTCAATATATTTATATACTCCTTTTTAATTCTTTAATTTTATTTTTCATTTGGGGTGTCAGAAACTTCTGGTAAAGCAGATCACAATCTAGATTTAAGCTTAGGAAGTTCAGTACCTAAGGACAACAATGAGGAAACGTTGAATGAATCTTCTTCATCGTTGCCTTTTGAACCTGACTGGAGAAATCGAGAATATTTACCCAAGGTAATAATAAATTTACTTTTCCGTTCTTCTCACGTTTCTTGAACAGTCACGACTAGCAACTTTCACTTCCTTCACTTAATGAGAAGTGAATACTCGTCATTTATTGCCCTTTTTTTCTTTTTTTCCTTTCCTTCTATCAGAGAAGGAATGGTTGCACTGAGGCTGAAACGACGCTGCTTTTGAGCCAAACGCATATTTATTCACCAGGCACACCCTCCTCAACGAGACCGGGAGAGAGAGAGACTCAATACCATGGACTGCACTTTCCTCCACATATGGGCTCATCAAACTATAATCATGTTGGTGTTCAACTAAAATTTTGCTCTACCCATCAATTGCACTAACCCATTTCAGCTGCTTACAACAACGCATGAATTGATAAAGTTGCTTATTAATGTTGCATTTTTTGTTGTGCTTATCATGTTTGAAAACAGTTTCCAAGCAGTGATTTCGGAGGGAGGATTGGAGAAGTTTCATTATCAACAGCGATGTTAGGAAGCGAATCTCATCATCAACAACAATGGCAACTGGCTCCTTATAATGATCATCATCATCAACACCACCACCACCAACAACAACAGCAACCTCAACAACAAATATATGCAAGTGCTGCAGCATCATCAGGATTCCCACCACAGAGAATTATTAGACCCACCGCCCAAAATTGGCTGCAGAAAAATGGGTTAATCAGACCCTCTTAGTCTTGTTTCGATCTGGTTTTGTTTATTACTAGTTCACATACGCTCTTCTTTGACCATCCCTTGGCAGGAAATTTGATATATAATCGCTTGTTGTCTTAAGAGTTCAATATTTTTTTGATGAGAGCACCCGCCATTTTGACCTACTATTTCAGATACACAAGTATTCTCAAGTACTCCATTATAGTTGGCACCCACCCCACCCACAACCCCCAACCCCCCACCCCACCCCCCATATCACTACCAAAACTCTTCTTTTAGTGGTGGCTACCTTGGGAATCCTAGTTATCTTTATTTTGACCCCTTTATATTTGGTGCTTATAATTCTGTAATTGGAATTTAGTTTTTATTTTATGTAATTTATAACTTAGTTTAATTAATTAATTAATATTTTTACTGCAATATGAGTGAGAAAGTGACGCAAGATATTTGGCCTTAAGAAACGGTGAAGGGAACAAGAAAGAAAAAAGAAAAGAAAAGAAATTTTCCTAGAGTGTAAGGAATACATTGTATGTAAATGGTCAAAGTAACAAACAGACGAAATCTTTCAACTAGATACTATTCTAGGATTCTGACTATATCTGTGCAATCTTAATGCAACTATGATGTTATTCGGCCCCCCTATACTATACACGATTTTTATTACTGCACCTGTAAAGAAGCATACAATTTTACCCCTTTGGTTTGCAGTTATTACCTATACATGTCCCATTTTTGGTACATCATTTAATACTTTTACATACGAATGGTTGTTACTATCCAAGTGTTAAGAAACGCCTCGTCTTTGTGTATCTTCAAGGCCAACTGGTCTGTTCCTTTGGTTTCCTTAATGCAGTAATGATAACATTATTTAGACACCACTTGTGGGAATAAAAATCTTGAAACTTTAGCGCATGAAAACTAGAAGCCCCCAGCGGCCCACCCCCACCCCTCCCCCCCCTCCCCCCAAGGTTTCATTTTATTTTTATAATAAATGGAGGGTGACTACTGACTGGTGAAATGGGGAAATGAAATTTGCAAAACTTGTTTTAAGGCATTGTTTTTGCCTTGGAAATATCACGCGATGGTGATGAATGGTCGCTATCGTCGGTGTCCTTTGAATCAGTTCTCTCACCCAAAAGCAGTCAGACATGGCTATTATTACGAGAATGACTTATCATCTTAACCCAAAGTTTTCAAAAGGACACTGCATAGGAGAAGAGATAATGGAGATGGCCCGGTGTCCCATTTTAAGGGCAAGTGCCCTAATTACTCCCCCAAAAGTTCTCTGGTGACCGACTGATCAAACATTTGATTTTGTATGACTACAAATTCCAACTTTCAATTTCTCCTCTTTTTCCTTTTTTTTTTTTCCCCGTCATGTACACCGGTAGAGTGCTTCCATTTGTTAGTAAGCATCAAATTCTTACCAAATGACATTAACAGATGAATATTTTACTACTTACTAAGCTACTTGTTAACAAAAAAATAAAAAAAAAAATTTATTACAGGTAGCATTAAAGCGAAATAATGCGCCAGCATCTAGGCTCCTATTCCTTGTCTAGTTCCAATTTTTTCAATTCATTAAATAAAAAAGAAGCAGTACATATAAGCCATTCTCAAACCATGATTCATAGTATTCTTGTTTAACTATTATTGTTGACCATAAAAATCTTATCGAAGGAGAGTGAAAACCCTTTGATAAAATGGTGCCATAAGGACAAGCTCCATGCGATGTGTTTGTGGAAATTGCTGGTGCCCTTTTTTATTTTTTTCTTCCCAATTCGTTTTGCATGATTTTTTGTGTGGCTTTTCTTGAACTATGGGTTATTTTATATATTTTATATTCAAGATAACTAGTTGTGCACGATTTTCAAATCACTGTGGTACTTAATAATCATTTAGATGTTAATTGTCATGCACATTCAAATTATGCTTATATGAAAGACAAACTGAATATAAGCAATGAAAATATAAAATAAAATATATTGTCAAATTAATAAGGTTCTTCAATACACTTGAATGTGGAAACTAACCTTGTAAATTAGAAAAATATAAAGTTGTTATGTACGAGTATGATGAGAGAGAGAGAGAGAGAGCATGTTGGACTCAAAAACCTGCGAGGATGCAAAGAAGCGGCGTCGAGGTTTGAAATAAACGTGGGTCGTCCTATGAGCAACTTTTGAAGTGATAAAGAATTTGTCATGGATATGCCTGATTCACCTATTTATAAGATTGATTAATTTCTAATTTGTTGATGATAAGGATATCCAACTTGTTGCAGATATTTTAGGTGGGAGGGGGACAAGAGGAATTAAATATTCCATCTGCTTCCATCATTCGGGTCGTCATTCTTGATTATAAAAAGGGTAAATTTACATGGGTATTCTCTTCCCTTGCCTTATCAAGCATTCACTGAGGCACATCCTCTCATGTGTTCCTCCGACGCCGTATTATATATCTGCCTTTACTGTATTTCTTTACTGCAACTACATGTAATATGTGCCATTTAAATATTCACAACTAATTGTTTCATTTGCATCTATGTATAACGATAATGCTAGGGCTTTGTTTATTTTTGGCATTATAAAATTCATATTACCGCCATTAAACTTGAGAAGGTGTTTCCGTAATCGTTTACTCAATTATATTCTTCTTAATATGCGTCGATATCTGATCAGTTATAACATGAATATAGAACATCATTTGAAAATATCAAAACCTTATTTATGTGGCTAAATAATCAAGTCGGTAATAGAAAGAAATTAAAAATATATGCGTTGTTTTTATTTATTTTCAAAAGGAAGTAGGATTGTTTTGAAAAGAAAAATAATAATAATAAATCCAAAGAGATAGAATATACGTGTAAACTCTTTTCTTGGACTTTTTAATGAACGATGGACATTAATCTTCTTTAGTACTAGAGAATTTTTATTTAGGATTAGAAGATAACAATAATTAAGTGGCTATAAAAAGCATTGATCTGGATACACCCTTGCGCTAAGCAAGTCGACAAATTTTGACGAAGGTACACATTCAAAGCTTAAAAAAGTAAGGGTATCGTGCAATATTTACATTTCAATGCAATAATGGACATGCTGTTTTCTGGACTTTGCACAAAGTTCCCTCGGTCAGCAAAGACACTTATGTACCAACGTGGTGTTTGCTCAGAAGCATACAATGGTAAATATATCTTTATAATATCTATGTAATTAGTAATCTAAATGCATTTTTACAAACTTTAACAACGGGACTTGCTGCCTTGCTCTATCTATTCGCTATCAACGGTGAATTTTCAAAAAACCGGTACTCAAATGTACCTACTTAAGTTTATAATTTTCGAAAAATTTGCCTCTTTTACTTAAAAATTATAATTTGGCATAACGGTTAGACTAAATGTCCCCATTAACTTTGATTTTGATAACATGATGAATAAAAATATTATTACCGTTACAAATTTATGTTTATTGATATAATCCATCATTTATAGGAAACTCAAAATTTGACGTGTATAATAAGTAAAAAATGAAATATACACATAAAATCCCATACATCCTCCTCAATGTGGGTAAATTACACCTTAAATACTGAAATCCTCAGCAAATGACAACTCAAACTGATGAATCATCATGGAAGTATTATGTGGCAACAGATTAAAATGTCAGGGGTAACTCACCTAATAAATTATAGTACAATGACCCTTAATTACCTAAGATCATACAATTAGAACCCCTCACAAATATATGCCACCGACTCAACCATATTATATAAACACATAAACATCTTAAATCAATGTTTAGCATCTCAAAATATTTATAGTAGTAATAAATGAAGTTAAACTGGAAATGGAAAAAAATTAAAGAAAAATTTGGTTGATTCTACTTGTGTAGAGTTTGAGGGTCACTTGAGGAGTTACTTTAGCAACGCCTACTCCAGATGGAGCACCACCCTAGGGGCACCACCAACAACCCCTCAACAACTAATAGTGACATACACTTTTGTATAATGACCTGTGACAAGTGCATCAATAGTAATAGAAGCTAGTAAGAACTAAGTCAAATATATGGGAGTGCAAAATAAGTACTAGATTACAGTGAGCAACTCTAAGTTAAGTAGTCCAATCTTCCATTTCTTTATTTTAAAAGTGAAAAACAATTAATTTAAATTATCATAATTAAATTAGAGTTCTCTATGTGATGTGGGATTGCAATTTCATTATCCTTTACATTGCAACATCTACATTTCATGAATATAAATGAATTTGATTATTGGGATTTTGGTCAACCTAACCAGAACCTATTTAAATCACGAGTGATTGATTTTCTCTAAAGAGAAAATATTTGGTCAATATAGTTTCCTTATTATATGCATTAAATAAATAGCTCTTCTTGTAGAATACGTACTCTAGTAGAAATTGTGGGTTGATGCACTATCATGTGACTCAATTCATAACTTCAACGGCATAATTCAAGTGAATTTTTAGTGTTTTCAAACAAAAATCCTAATGTCAAATGAAAATTTCGAAAACGCTGTAGTTTCTTCTTCTGAATATCTAAACCTTGTCATGGTATCAATTATTCTTTCTTCATAAAAGCGAAGGTCAATCACTAAATACAAAATTTACATGGATAAACATCAATGCAAACTTCACATATTCAAACACATTTTATGAACAACTCAATGTATATCACAAATTTCATCATAATCATCATAATCCCGCTAAACTATGCTTAGCACATAATCTATACGAATAAGAAGACAAAAAAATATGAATTTCGCTAAAAGAAACAAGCAAGGATAAGAAAAAATCTAGAAAAATGGGTATTTACTTCAAATTTAAAGCATCTAATGATGTCCAAGTGAAATCCATGCTCTTGATCACTCTAAGGTAGCAAAACTAAGTCAAATGACTAATTACAACTAATATTAAGTCTTAGATTAGCCTACACTATAACACCCTAAGGATTTTATTAGGATAAGTCACCATTTGGTAACCTCAAGTAAATTACATATGTGAGCTATATGATGGAGGCCAAATAAATACCAGTCTTTTCTTTTAAAAGTGGAGATCAAAATTTAATTGGTTTAACCCGTTAAATTTGTTAAATTGTGGTAGTTCTTAGGAGATTTGTGGACACCAGTTCTCCTTATGTTGGTACAATTTGTCAAATTATAGCAAATGTGGTACACATGCATATTTGCCTATATTACTAACTTCTCCCATATAACTTATCAAATTGTGATACTAAGTAGATTTCGATACACCACTTTTCTCCTTATCTTGGTACAATTTATCAAATTGTGGTAATTAATATAAGATTTTGGTATAGGTACATATTTGCCTATATTACCAAAATTTCCCTTATAATTTATCAATCATGGTAATCATTAGTAGATTCTAGTACACTAACTTTTCTCCTTATCCTAGTACAATTTGTCAAATTATTGTAATCCTTATGAGATTTTGATACATGTACATTGATATGAGGCAAGTACACCTATCAATTTTAATATAGCGGATGTGAGTCCAAGTCGATTCCTCAGAGATTTTGAGTACTAATATTAACCTTAGCTCTATTATCTAACCGAAAAATTGTGATAAATTGAATAAATTAAAAATACTGAAATTAACAAACTAAACTAATTATAAGACTTGGTTAAGCAATTTAGAAAGTAATAAAACTAAGAACGACTTCAAGAAATTAATAGCGTATTTAGGAATTATTTCCCCTAGTGTTTAACATGTGACCGCTTAAAATATATTCAATTTAGTTTCTATTATTCTTAATCGAAGGGATTCACAATTAAAGTTAATATCTTTCTCAAGTATATTAACCTTAATATTAAATTATTTACCGGAATCTCTTCACTTAGTAATATAACTTAGAATTGCATTAATGTATAATAAATTCCCATACAAATAATTAACTTTCCGGAAGAAACATGTATCTTATCTCTAAGTATATATGTAATTCTCTCCAATTATGCCTAGATCTAATTACACATGCAATTTCTCAATCATCATGCATAATATCATAAATTGATACTCTAGAAATATCAATTAATAATTAAACAACATAATTGAATCAAGAAAAGATAGAAACTTTATTGAAAATTATAAATCAACCCAAGAGTCACATGAAACCCTAGGTTCCATAATCTTAAATACTCGAATTTTAAGCTATCATAATGAATCTAAAAACGAGTTCCATAAAAAACGTAAAATAAAACATAGAAAACCCCTTTAATTGATGAAAAATCTCTCCAATCTTGAAGTTGTTATTGCTCTTGCCTTTTTCTTCTCTTTGTCTTCAAGTCTCTTCTCTTCTCTAATGTCTCCTATGTCTTGTGAAACCCTAATATGTCTTTTTATAATGTATTGTAAGGATTATGTTTTCGTCACCAGACACGGCTTGGGACATGACCATGTCCTCAAGTTGTGTAACTTTTTGCACCTAGCAAATTTTTCTGGATGGACACAGCTTGGGGACATGGCCATATCCCAAACTGTGTAACTTCAAAACTTCATAACTTCTTCATTTGAACTCTGAATTGAGTAAAACTTGATTCCTTTTCTTTGTTTTCGATCTTAGAACGCGTTTAAACCTTGAAATCAAAATTTTACTCAATTAAGTATCAATTTCTTTAAAGAAAACAAAAAATGTAAAGAAAATACTATAAAATCACCATGTGAAATATGTTTAAAATCAGAGTTATCATACATATTTGCCTATATTAATAACTTTTCCCATACAATTTGTCAAGTTGTGGTAGTCCTTAATAGACTTTGGTATACAATTTTTCTCTTCATCTTATTACAATTTGTGAAATTATGATAATCTTTATGAGATTCTAGTAGAAGTATGATAACGTGCAATTAACATACATATTCTATGGCTATTTTGTGCCAATTTGTATATTAATATAATTAATTTTATAGTGATTTAGAGCTTAATCTATTTGATTTTCATTTTCAAGGACCTTAGAAGCATTCAATGAAGTTTTGAAGCATATTGGAATAAAAAGCATTGATTGGGGATTTAGAACACAAGGATTTTAAGCAAGAAATGAAGTCTAGTGAAGAAGACGATTAAAGATCACGGCCATAGACTATAGCAGTATAACCCTCGTCAACCAATTTTTATTGGACTTTGAAGATTTTAGACTAAGTATAAGTACAAGTACACTCCTAAGCTCTACGGCCGTGTACCTTGCCTGTAAACATGTAATGAATTGTAAATCTTCTATTTTTGTTAGATTTTCTTTATAAATTTAGGTTTTACTCCTACAAATAGATGCTTAAACCTAGGTTTAAAGGGAAAGCCCCTTTAGGGAAGAATTGTAGGGTAAATTTATATTAGTGGTTTCACGTTTCTCATCTTTCTTCTTTTAATTTCATCATGTTGTTCTTTTGGTTATTCTTAGTGAATCGTTATTGAACCCTAGTTTCTTTTATAACAATATTCTTTTATTCAATTTATGATATTAACTTTGAAGATCTAATTACATTGTGTATATTATCATACTCGAGTTGCTAATTTGATGTTTAAGTTTATTGTTGAGTATATGAGTCCTTCAGTGAACAAATCTGTATAGTTAAAGGGAATTAGAGCTAACAAAATCGTTTAACATTTTGAATCATCTAGATTAAGGTAACCTAGAATGGCTAACCTAATAGTAGGATCTAAGGTTTTAGTATGATTCTGTGATACTCTATTTAGAAGCGATTTACGTAAATAGGATCTTAGGATTAGGAATTAGCTAGAGATGCAAGCGTAGTTAATTTAGATTAGGCATTTCCATAGTATAAAAAGTAATTTAGATTGAAATTTGCATAGAGCTAAGTAGTAAATAATAATGATTTACTAAGGATTATGTGCTTTTTAATTTAATGAATGATGTTTATTTTAATTAGTCTTGCTTATTTTAATTGCTTTTGTTTATGTTATTTTTTTTATTTTATTTTTAATTGCAATTCAAAATTATCCTACATTATTAACTTAGATAATTGGTGATTTAAGGTAAATTGCTAGTAATCTAGAGTTTTTACACTCATAGTTCCTAGTAGGATTAATACTTGAACTTACATTCGTTTTAATTATATTATAACTTAACCTGGTGTACTCGCCTGACATACCACATGAATAAAGTTTTTGATGTTATTACCAGAGAGCCAAGAGAGTAACCAACTTAAGATATCAACAAAAACCCTAATTTCCCAATTATTTTAACATGATGACAATAAATCCTCCCTATAGTTCCTTTGGGTAATTTTCTTCACTAACATGCTTTTGATTTCTAAAGTGTTACATATATTAACAAGGGAGTCAAATTAAGGAAAGATTAAAGCCAATGATGTTAAATAATAGCACTGCTTAAGAGACAGCTCAAGTTTGATTGCTTTTAATTCTAGTTATCATTTTGTTAGTTGTTTTGTTTATTTTTGTTGTCTTATCTTAAGTCAATTCAAGTATTGAGTTTTGAAACATTAGTTAGTATTTTCCCAGCTTTAAACGATTTCATTCCATAAAAAACAATTATTGAATATTATTCATATAATAGTAATATTGAAGTTATCATCTAATCAAGTTGATATTCAATTTAATTTTCTGCTTTAATCTACTTTAATTTTGAGTTTTTCGAGTAATTTCAAGATAAAAATCTAAAGGAAATCAAAGCAACATGGATTTAAGAATTAAAAGAACAACACAACCAAAGTTTGTGTTTGTAGACTTAAATTGTGATCCTCTCCTAATTTTATTTGAAGAGGAAGTAGAAATTTCTTAGACAAGATGTCCACGGTTAAGACTACGCTTGTGATCCTTGACCATGGAGACGTTAGATTTTTAATATTAAGGCAAAGGTAAGGACTATAGCCATATTCTATGGCCATAATTCTTCATCGTGGTTCTTTTTAAATTTAAAGATTACGAGTAATCTCTACCCACTTCAATCTAAGCTCTCATTCTCTCTCTAAAACGACATTTTTTTCTTAATCCTCTCACTAAACAAGCACCAAAATTTCACAAATCATCACGATCCAACCCCTTGCACTTCAAATCCAATATATGTACATTATCCCTATCTAGTTATTTTCATAGATTTGTCGTTAATTTGCATAAAAATTGGATTTTTACTTAGGGTTTCATGATGAACAACGTAGCTTGCATGTGTAGAAACCTTAGTTTCTAAAAGTGATTTAGAAAAGATAATATGATAAAACATATTGTTTACTCATTGTTTGCTAGAATTCACTTGAAAAACACTTGCTTTATAGAGATTTACATCATGGAGAATATAAAGGGTTGTTTTCTATGTCGAAAGAAAGGAATGAAAGTAATGGAATCCATGTTATTGGTTTGATGATTATTGTATTGGCATATGATTTGTGAACTCATGTTAGAAATATGAAGAACTTCTTGTTGATCAAATTTGTGTGCAATTAGAACAATTCATAAAATTCATGAATTTTACAATATTGATTGAATTATTGATGTAGAATCTATTTCAACATGCTATAAAATTCATGTTAGTGATATAAAATTTTTTGTTAATATAATTGCACATGAAAATAGATTGTTAGAGATTCTAGAAAACAAGTTTTTAACTAATTATATATTGAGTGCTAATGCTTATGTAAATAGAGATTATGACTAAAAATAGGATTTAATTATGAATTAATCCTATAATCTCATTAATTTATGATTTTAGGATAGTTAGCATTTCATTATATGATCCACTACTAATTTAACGCGTTGTATTCTACTTGATTGAGTAAATTAGTAAACACTAGCAATTATTAGCATATCTTGCTAGATTATTGAATTAGCAAATCATTTTTGGAGTATTGACATATTTCTTGCATTACATGAGTTTGTTTTTATCAAAATTGAGTTCTTTTCTTTATTTTTGATTTTAGAACCATGGTAAGAGTTAAGCATGCTGTTGGCAAAGATTCTTTAAGTGCCACTTCTATGCATCCTTTATTATAATTTTGAGAATCTTGGCAAACGAAGAGGTATTTTTGGTTGTCAAAGAAGGAGTTTTGCCAAACTTCATACTTAAGTTGGCAACCACTTGTTCATGTTGGCTACAATGCCATGGTTTGACAGTTAATTGAATTTGGTAGTTTAAACTAGCTATTGACAATCAATGGACCAATCTACAAAGAGTTAATGTTGGAAATACTAAGCACCTTGAGGTTAGCATTTGACAGTATTGAAAATGCTAGAGAGAATACTCCATATTTCAAATTAATGGACATGAAGTGACCATGCCATTTGATGAGCTACCTATTCATATGGGTATATAATCTCAAAACTATGTCAGGTTGCTAGAGTGTATGGAGTTGTCATATAAATTTCCTTAGGGAGTTTTTGAGTCTTTTGTGTAGGTGGAGTTAACTAACGAAGGAGTATCTTATGACCCGAGGAGATATAAAGCTTCTAAGTTGAGAGATCCAGTTCTCAAATTGATTCATTATATATTGACCAGGGGTTTTACTAGAAGGAAGAATAATCAAGGAGCAGTAAATGAAAAAGATATCCTATATTTACACAGTATAATTGAGTGATGCTCCATATACTTGGGTATTAGGATGGCCTTCTTTCTGAGAAGCTAGGCTATCGAGGGTTGCTCCAGATTAATTTTTGTAAGTCCCTTCATCATAAGGTTAGCAAGAAATACCCCTTGTTTTCATGACCTTCCTTGTATGTAGGCACCGGAACCTCCTGCCCCACCAAGCTATGAATAAATTAAGGTCATGAGACTTCTTCTAGCACTTAATGGTCCACTCCATGAGCTACTTAGTGAGGTTGCATCTTCATCATATCAACTCTGACATGATTCATTTTCTTTAGTATTTGGCACAATTACGAGGATGATGAGGAAAATACTAAAGAAGTAGAGGATCTTGACACATAAGGTAGATTGCGTTGAGGTTAGGATAGATGCGCTCTTTGCCCATTAGGGAATCCAACCGCAACCGCCACCATCACCACCTATGGAAACACCTAACTTAGATGAGGAGATTAAGGAAGAGAAGATTGAGGAGGAGGGTGAGGATAAGGAGGACGAGGATGAGAATGATGAGTGGGCTTCTTTTGCATTTTTATTTTCTTTTTTAAAGACTCAGTTTGATTTTCCAATTTGAATGACAATAATCTTCTAACTTATTTACTATAGCTTTTGATTATATAGCTATTTAACTTTTGATGTTTTATAAGTTCTACAGGATGTTAACACTTCATGATACTTGAATTAGTTGTCGTTTTATTTAGTTTGTTTTGTTTAGTTAGCTTCTTCTTTTCGTTTTATAGTTAGTTCATTTTGTTTAATATCAAAAGAACCTCAAGTTTAATGGATTGATGGAATTCAAATTTTAGACTTTAGAATTTTTTAAAGATCAATGTAAAAATCAAGGAAGTCCTAGTTCCTTTTCTTTTTCCTCCCATTTTTATTCTTAATTGATTTATTATAGTGTACGTTGGGGACAATGTATGACTTAAATGTGGTGGGGGGTAAAGGTTGGAAAGGATGGGTAATGTATGTGAATAAATTAGATACACACTTGAGGTTTTGAATTTTTTTTCAAATTAGAAAATCTTAGAAATTTGCACATGCTATATACAAAGTAAGCAATTTTTTTTTTCAAATTTTCCTAAATCCTTTATGACTTCAAGACACTTTGTTGAATTTGAGTGATTAAATCCTTATTCATAGTTTCCTATTGCTTAAGCTTAACTTAAACTCAGCATTGGCATAGATATAAACAGGCTAAGGACTATCTATTTTGATTTCTATGTTTAATTCTAGAGGATAGTTATCTATCTTTCTTTTTCATTTTTTTTTATATTGGATGAATAAAGGAGATTTTTCCTTTAAAATTTTTTGGAAGATCAAAGTAATTAGAGGCATAATTGAATTAAACAAAAAAATTGCTAGAATTGGTAATGATCGATTTTGATCTCTTAGAAGAACAAGACTCTTTCTTACTAAAAATTGTAAAAAGGAATTTAATTAAAGTTATGAAGGATCAACCTTAGTCTCTTAGAAGAGTGATGTGCTTTCTTGTTGACAACCACTAAATGGAACAAAGGGCTAAATTAGTAGAGATCGGCTTTAGTCTATCACAAGAGAAGGGTTTTTTCCTAATGCTAATTAGCTTCGATAAAGAAATTAAATTGAAGTTGAAAAGTCTCCTAATGAAAATTAAAAGAAGTAGAGAGATAATCAGATGATGAATTGATGTAACATGCATCCAATCTAGGTTTTCAAAGTAAAAATTAATTAAGGCAATGTTTCCCTTCTCTTGAGTTAGAGAGGTGAAATTTCTATAACTTTTTATTAGCTTGTTAATGTTTGTTTTAATCTTTAGTTTATTTTTTATTTAAATGATAAGACTAGCTCTAAATTATTGGGATTAATTATTGAAATTCAGTAGTTTTTGGAAGTTATTATTGAAGTGTTTTCAAGACATTATTAAGTTAAGGAAAAAGGATGACTACGAAAAGAATTTTTGCTAAACTATTTGAATTTGAGGGTATATTTTTTTGAAGAATAATTTTCAACTATCTTGTCATTAAGATATTTTTACTTTGATTATTTTGTTTGAGGACAAGCAAAAGCTTAAGTACGAGGGTATTTGATAATGTGTAGTTTGTAAACTCTTTCAGTTTTGAGTTTAATGAAAAGTCAATCAAGAGAAAGTTAATGGATAGTCCTTAGAATTCTATAGAAATATAATGATAGAAACCCTAAATAAGATGATTGAACCTTAAATTAATCATGACACACTCAGAAAAGGAAGGCCAATGCAATCAACATTGGTAGTTACCTAGCCTTGTTTTCTCTTGTTTTTCTATAAGATTTATGCAAGTTTTTCTCACTTTAAACACACATACATACACGAACATGTGTGTTCTAGAGTTTTTGAGTAGTACAAATGTAGGGTGTGTTAAGATAATACACAAACTAAGCTTACTAGTTCAAGTAGTAGCATCAACATGTAGTGTAGTTAAGTGGTTATTAAGTTTTAATAACAAATCAACAAGAAACATCCAATGGCCTTGTTTTCACAAGCATGCCACCACCTCCTTGTCCTACCACCATCTTGTTCTCATAACATTAGGTGATAAAACTAACTTATAATGAGTGAAAATGTGATTTAGGTCAAGGAAATGTAATAGAATGAATGATTTGTTGAAAGTGTAGAAAGAGCCTTAGAAAAACCATCTTGGTTGCTACTAATGAAAGGCTTAACAATATGGAAATATTGACTATTTAATGTAATAACATGATTAATTAGTGTCAAGTATGATTTAAGATATGATTAACCAAGTTAAGTAAGGTAATGATAAGTTAGTGGCTTAAATTAACTTAGCTAGTAATTAGAGACTTAAAAATAGTATTAAGAATCCTATTAATGATAAGAACTAGATTTGTAACCTCAATCAACATTAGACCAAACTTAAAGCCTTTAGTGAGCTTAGGCCTAAAATGATAAGTAGAATTAAGTTTAAGATCCTAAAATGTAAAATAAGCCTAAAGAGCCTTAAAAGAGTCAAGATTAGGGTCCAAAAACTTAGTTATCAAATATGAGCTCTAAATTATAAGGCTTATAAAATAAAATATAAGAAGCCCATTAAGTCTTAAGGCCCATTCAAGACATCTTCTAAAGGCTTGCCTTAAACTAGTGAAAAGAGCTCATTTAAGGCCACAAGAGTAATATTAAAAGCTATGGAATTTGGATAGAAAATTCAACTTAGAATACTTAAATAAAAGCTTAAAAAGTGTAAGACCCAATACCTAAAACTAAGCTCAAAGCCCAAAACTAGGCTTAAACCCCAAAGAAGTCAAACTAACACCATTGTCCAAAAAACTTATTTAGCCTAAACCAAATTCTTACAAGTCAAAACACCTTAAAAGGACTTCACCAAATGAAAGAACACTAAAAAACAAATAATAATGAAAAAACGACTACAAGATCATTGAAAACAGACTTCAAAAGAAGAAGTTATGACCAAAATACAAAAACAGTAAAAGTAGGAAGTTTAAGATGAGAAGAAACAACTAGATAGTTTAGGACATAATAATTATGTACTCAATTATAATCTTTAGTTGATGTAGACCTTAGGGTTGACTCAACTGAGGATTATTGGGATTGTTAGATGCTATGGTTGAGTGAGACCCTTGTCTTATCTTGTATTTGCTTCTAGTGTAGAGTACTAATTAATTATATCTATGAAAATGGTTATGCTTAGGGAATTGGGGTATTTATATGTGCTTGTTAGGTTATATTGCATGCTAAAATATTATAATATGTCAAAATTGAGAATTGGTTGCTACACTAATGGATAAGGTTATGGAGTGTCTGTCATATATTTTGGTTGGTCATTTTTGAATTGCAGTAATAATCATTTGACCTCAATATGAACTAGTCATGCATTGCATGTTTTTGCATTATTATAGAAGGGCATCATACTATGTAGTAAAGTAGGAGATCATGCATGCTAGATCCATATTTATGTTATATTGTTGTTGTATCGTATGATGTATTCATAATACATGTTCTTATCTTAACTTTTGGAATCTATTTAACTTTAGGGGGTACTGCCCTTTACTTAAGGCTGAGCAGTGTTTGCTACTTTTTGTCTTCTAAGAGAATATGATATTCATTAAGGATGATGGATGTAGAGACTTAGGTCTTTATGTGCCTAAATACTTCCTAATCGGGGCAACCGTAGGTATAATACCGTGCTTTATACAGTCGTTGACAAGCTGTGTATGACGTATACATTTCATATGCTTGTCTACATTGCATATACATGTTTAAATAACTTGTTTGTACATTACTTACTAGTAGGATAGGAAGATTAATCACTAAGTAGTTGTTGCTTACCCCCTTATAGTTTGTTGCTACAGGATAATTTGTGGCTAAATCCAAGCTACAAGATTCCTAAGGTTAGTACTAGCAACTTTAGGATTTTTAGAGGGAAGATGAGAGTACAAGTGAACATTTACTAAATATTTAGACTACTGATTATTTAGTTATGGCTTATAAAACCTACTTTAGGGCACTATTATATATCCCTAAGCTTTATGCTATCTATTATTATTGTTTAGACTTTTAAATTATGCTTTGATATTACTTTATATGAGTCTCCTTAGTTGAAGCTAAGGTTGGGTTGATGCCTTGTGTGGTACGATGAAGGTTCTTGATCAGTAGTAGTATCGATCTCGAATTTTCCTATAGTACATAGCATACTATCACAACTTAGTTGCTCCTTGGGTTGTGACACAATTAGCATACATATTCTATAGTTATTTTATGCCAATTTGTATATTAATTTAGCTAATTTCATAGTGATTTAGAGTTTAATCCATTTAATTTTCATTTTCAATGACTTTAGGAGCATTTAATGAAGTTTTGAAAGCTTTTATTGAGTTTTGAAGCATAATGGAGTAAAAGCATTGATTACAGACTTAGAATGGGAGGATTTTAAACAAAAAACAAAGCCTAGTGAAGAACAGGGTTGAAGATCATGATCATGGTCTATGCTTGTGTACCCTTGTCAATCAATTTTCATTGAATTTTGAAGATTATAAACTAAGTACAATTACATGCCTAAGCTCTATGACTATATACCTTGCTCTTAGACATGCAATGATTTGTGAATCTTCTTCTTCTTCTTCTTTTTTGTAAATCTAGGTGTTACTCCTATAAATAGATGCTTAGACTTAGGTTTATAAAGAGAGGCCCCTTAAGGAAGAATTATAGGGTAAATTTACATTAGGGTTTCTTGTTCCTCATCTTTCTTCTTTTAATTTCATCATTTGTTATTTTGATTTTTCTTCGTGAATTTTTATTGAGCCTTAGTTTCTTTCACAATAAGTTTCTTTTATTTAATCTATGATATTACCTTTGAAAAGCTAATTATACTGTGTATGTTGTTATTGAATTATTATTTACCTAGGTTGCTAGTTTGATGTTTGAGTTTGCTGTTGAGTATGTAAGTCCTTCAATAAATAAACCCATATAGTTAGAGGGAATTAGAGCTAACTAAACCTAGTAGTTTGATTCTTTTGAATTAGGTTAACCTTGAATGACTAACCTAATAGTGGGATATAAAGGCTTAGTGCGATTCGACAATACTATATTTAGAAGCTACTCAGATAGAGAGGATCTTAGGATTAGAAATCAACTAAAGGCATGAGCCCAATTACCTTAGATTAGGCATCTTCATGGTCCAAAGAGTAATCGAGATTGGAAGTTGCATAGAGTTAGGTAGTAAATAGCAATGGTTTACTAAGGGTTATGTGCTTTTTAATTTAATGAATCATGTTTATTTTAATTGCTTTTGTTTTTGTTATTATTTTTATTCTATTTATCCTTAATTGCAATTCAAAATTATACTACATAGTTGAGTTAGATAGTTAGCGATTTAGGGTAAATTGCTAGTAATATAAGGTTTTTACATTCATGTTTCCTTATAGGACCGGCACTTAGACTCATATCTATTTTAACTATATTATAACTTAACTAGGTGCACTTATCTAACGCACTATATGAATCAAAGTACATATTTTCCTATATTACTAACTCTTCCCTTACAATTATCAAATTGTGGTAGTCCTTAGTATAGATTTTAGTGCATGATCTTTCTTCTTAGTCTAGTAAATCAGTCTTATTTGTAGTAGCACTTAAGAGGCTTTAATACATGTATGTATTTGCCTATGTTGCTAACTTTTTATGCTAGTACTTAGAAGTTTCTAGTGCTTATTTTGTCAAATTTTCTACTAATTCTAGTACTCTTTGTCAAATTGTGGTAATGTTTAACAAATTCTAGTTCACATAAATATTTACCCTTATTATCAACTTATTACCAAATTTTCCATTATAAATTTTCAATTTATGATAGTCTTTAGTAGATTTTAGTATACTAACTTTTCTTCTCATCTTGGTACAATTTGTCAAATTGTGTTCATCTTTAAGAGATTCTAGTATAGTTACATATTTGCCTCGATTACCAAATTTTTCCTTAAAATTTGTCAAATGTGGTAGTCCTTAGTAGATTCTCGTATGCCATATTTATCCTTATTATGGTGTAATTTGATGCATTGTGGTAGCACTTTTGAGATTTTAGTGCATGTACATATTTGCCTATGTGATGAGCTACTGACCGCTGGTCCTCTTACTTATGCACAACTCCGAGGTCTCCAATACCTCATGGCTGAATTCCCTAACAACTCCAAGAGGTTACACCCTATTGTGTTCTTTCTCTTATGTCGATGTCAACTATTCACTTATCGAAGGCTTTAAGCTGAGTGATTGAACATCCAATTGTTGAGAGACTCCTGTCGAGTGACAAGATACTCCTCTCGGGCCAAGTACTTTCTTCTAACACTTGCTGCACCCTTTCTTTGTCTCAGCAGACCCTTATGCTGCAACATCTTGATTCCCCTCGCCTATGATGATCAGAGAATCTATATGCAAACCAATGTTGCGTTGCCACCTATCCATTTCACCTAATACTATATTACTTTTCCCTTTTGTTGTTTGTCCTTTTTATCCTTTTTCGTATGTATTAGGAATTCTCCTTTTGTTTTCCTTTTTTTAATTTCCTTATTTGTATGGTTATCTTAAGGACTTACTATAAATAGTCCCTTTTCCTTATAACCTAGAATTATCTTACATCATAAATATACATTGAATATACTGTTCTTGCAACACCATCCTCTCTAAGACTATTCTTAAACACTTTTATCTAATCTTGCTGAGTAGCTTAGAATTAGTGGTGGGTGGACCTTGACTTCAACTTGTGCATCATATTAAGTGAAGTGTTAAGTCATGTTGTATTTACAGGTGGGTCATATCTTCTAAACAACTTCATATCAGCTACACTTGTCAGTTTGTAGACAAACTCATTCTATTTTCTTTGATATTTTGAAGGACCTTTTGGTTCAAATTTGCTACGATAAGTCTCAGTGATAACTAGGCTCCTAGGCATATCACTTAGCCTCAACTAAGCATAATAAGGGAACAACACTTTTCAATATAGGCTCCTATATGTAATCTTTATCCAACATTTAACCTAAGGCACATAGCTTAATTTTCATATAGCACTTAACCTATGATACATGACCTAATATTTATATGATACTTAGATTTCAATCTATGACCCCTAAGGTCCTTTTCTTAAATCACTCTTCTAGAGCATGATCCTTAGGTCCTTTCTTAACTATGCGTACAAAACATAACCCTTAGATCTTTTCTTAATGATGCTTAAAAAACATGACACTTAACTCTTTCAATTCAAAATCGAGCTTTATAAAATATATCCTTTGTGCCATTTTTTATACCATGCCATGAATGTACATGAATGCAATGAATCTCAATCAATATTCCTTAATCATGTATATATATGTATGTATGTATGTATGTATATATAGACATACATATATTTATATCAAGGCATAATTCCATAGCCGTTCCATAGCTAATCCTCTAATTACCAATTGATGATAGTGGAATTTCACCCTCCTTGATTATAGCTCGGCACATTGCCTATTGAGCTATCTTATTGTGTCAAGGTTAGCAGTACACCTTGATCCGATGACTAAGGAGATGTTAGGCCTAGCTAACTTGCTGGGCTAGAAGGCCTGGCCTATCCCATTCAATTACTTTGAATTTAAATAGGGGCATAAATAATTTAGCATTCACCTAACTTAACTAAATAACCACCTACTCCCCTTGTCTTTTGGCATGTGACTAAATTATGAAGTTACCACATGGCCTAAAGCAGATAAGCCACCCATAACTAAGGTTATTGGACAAATGCCTATAAATAAGGAGACACCAATACTGTAAGGACTCTCTACACATACTTAAGAACTTACTTATCCTTTTACTCTTTGATACTCAAACTTAGGCATTAGATTGGTTATGTTAGACTAGTCTCAGCAACCTTTTCAGCCTAATTCTTTTCTCATTTTTCAAGAGTCAACTTACTATAAGACTTTCAACCAACAATATTTTAGCACTGTTTGTTTTTTATCTTTTTACTTATGGCTAAGACACACTTAACCAAAAGCACCAGTGCTAGTACTTCTCCCTAGCATTTTTAGGGGGGGAATAGGTACCTTGATGAAGATCGTTTGGTTAGATTAGATAAACTTTGTGTTGATCTGGCTAAGGAAAACTAAGAATTATCTTAGAAGAATGATGAAATCTTGAATCTCATCTAGAAAAATAGTTCATCTAATTAGGATCGGGAGTATGGAGACTATAATGCCAAAGACTTTAGTAATTTGTTCCATTTGCTTACATTACCTAAGAAGTAGGTTAGAGTGACCTATGGGACTTCAACCCTGTACTTAAAAGAATAGATAAAGGAAAACAATCACAATAGGTGCATCATGTCAAACCATCACATGTTACCACCCTCGCTATGACTAGTCATCAATCATGATTAAGAAGAGTCCTTTTGCTTTAGAAATTTTGAAAGAAGTAATACTACGACATGTTAAGTTTCCATAGTTTGAGACGTATGATGAAACAAAAGACCTAGAGGACCATCTTAAATATTATCGCACTTAGGGTAAGTTGCATGGCTTGAGTGATGTAGTGGCTTATCAAGCATTTCTCTCTACTTTGCAATTTGCTATAAGTACATGGTTCAAACACTTGAAGCTGAATACCATCACATGCTTTGAAGATTTGGGAAAAATGTTCTTATGATACTTCCTTACAAATTAAACTCCTAGTTAATGACTCATTTACCCTTAACGTAATCAAACAAAGGTCTGATGAGTTAATTAGAGATTATTTGCCTCTATTTATAATCGAGATGGTTTAGATCCTAGAATTAGACATGAGTGTTGCCTTGAATGTAGTAATTGATGGAGTGAAGCCATATGGGGATTTCTTCAAATCCTGGGCTAAAAATAAGCTTAAGACATTTGCAAAATTCAAGACCAAAGCAACCATTAACATCCAACAAGAGGATAACATAAAAACTTGGTGTAAGGTCGATCAAAGTAAGGTTGATAGAGAAAATGATAAAAGAAGAAAAGTGTGAAGGATAGACCTAGTGGACATGATGACCAGTTTTCGGAAGGCAGTAGTGGTAAAAGGAAGAGGCCTTGTATTTCGACCTATTCTATATACACTCCCCTCAATTGTCCAATATCCAACATATTAATGGAAGTGTAGAACTAGAGAGTTGCAATGGCCTAAGCATATGAGGGGAAGCTTGTCACAAAGAAATTCAAATAAATATTGTGATTTCCATTGTGATAGAGGCTACAACACTGATGAATGCATATAGCTCAAAAATCCTATTAAGGATGTACTCTAGCGAGGTTATTTGAGCAAATTAATATTGAATGGCCGACCTAAATAAGAAGAGATGAAAAAGACCATGATGATTAACTTCTTTAGACCAAAAGGGAGGTAAGAGAAGGAGGTAATAATAATAGGTCCCCAGGTCTTGCTTCCCGAACTTGACTAGTACCGTGCATTATGTTTGTAATGTGTAGAGTAAGAAGGTGAAAGTTGACAACTCCATCTCTTTCATAGAAAAGGATTTCGAAGGCGTACAAAGGCCTTGTGATGATGTATTGGTAATTAGTGTAAGGATTGCCAACTTCGAGGTTAAGCAAATCTTTGTTGGCACTAGAAGTTTAATAGATATTATATTTTAACATGCCTTCGACCAAATGAAGTCAACGATAAAAGAATAATTAGGATCTTTCAATTACAATTTGTATGGTTTTAACAACCAATTGTACGAGTTACTAGAGTGATCTCTCTACTAATAAAAATTAAAGATCATGGGAATGTGGTAGAGGACAAAGTGGATTTCCTCGTTGTCAAATACTAGTCACCGTACAATTTGATCATTGGCTAACCATGTCAGCACTTACTCGACATGGTCCCATCAATGGCACATCTAAAGGCAAAATTCCCTACTCTTATTGGAGTTGGAGGGTGCAAGGGAGATTAGTAGTTGGCTAAGCTGTCATATTAAGGGTGCTCAAGCATGAGGAAATTTTCCTTATTGAAGCAAATCTAAAGAGAAAGTCCAATAATGTAGAAAATGCCGAAGAAGAGTTTGAGGAAATTCAACTTGGGGATGACCTAGATAAAACAACTAAGATAGGGATGCTATAAACTCCTAAATTTTTCAACCTAACATCTAAAATAGACTCAAGTGTGTTAGATATTTCTAAGAGTTGATAAGGCTAGTTAAGATGAAAATCTTAAAATAACAACCTAAGATTTAATCCCTTTTAGAATTTTTAGACCCTAAATGTGTATAAATAGTATAGATTGTACCCAAAAGTGATAAAACCCTAATATTATAACTTTAAGGATATAAAAGTACTAAGTCACTATAATCTATTCTAAAAGTCTAATTGCTAATATATCCTTAGTATCATACTAAATCAATATCAAATAATCAATATAACTTTCAATTATTCATAAATGCTTACAATACTAATTTAATTTATTAGAAAACTAAGATATTGCATTATAGATCATATCCATCTTCTAATCATATAACTAGGTTAGTATTTTATAGAGTTAAGTGTGTAATTGATGTTTATATTATATGTAGTTAACATTAACATACTAAATGGCATATTTCATTATAGTTACACTAAATACCATACTAAATAATGTATATAGGATATAAATACTTAGAGGGAGTTCTCATTAACTATTCTTACTAATCATTTCAATAAACTTTACATTTCCTTTTATTTTCTTAATTTTCTTCCCAATTTTCCTTAATTACCTCATTATATACACACAAATTAAATTTAATTTCAAAGAGTTGACTAAGTCAAATGTTGACCAAAGTTAAGAGGTTGACCAAGTGAACATTGTGAAAAGTCAACACATATGTCATTGTCATCTAGAGTTTTCTTCTCTTTTCCTTTGATTTTTTTTTTTCTTTCTTTTCCCCCTTCTTGCCATCCAACACATGGGGACCTTCTAGACCCCACTTATCCCACTTATGAACCACAAATTAATACAAAGTAAAACCCTTTCCCCCCTTTATTTCCAAACCATAACCTCCTCTTCTTCTTCCCCTTTTCTAAACTTCCATTTTTTTTTCTTTTACCTTCACCTTAATACATAGCTTATATCCTAACATCTAAGTAAACTCTTCACCCTTATCTAGAAGGAAAAAGAGGTATGTTTTCATATAACCTTTCATCTTAATTGGTAATTAGTTGTTTATGTTATGTTAGTTTTGGAATTATCATGTAATATGTGTATGTATGTTGACACAAATAGGATTCTTATATACATATACATAAGTGTAGGAATACTTAGGTATAAGAGTAGAATACATAGTATAGATGTACATATACATAGGTAAGAATAGGAAAACTACTTGTATATAAACTTAATAAGCTATGTACATGAATAACCTTTATGTACATAACCAAAAAGGAAGAGTATACTAACTATACATATATATATGCCTTGCTAAATAAGTCCTTAAAGTGCAAAAATATGAAATTTATGAAGCTTTCTTAAGAGGCAACATTAGGCATACGAAAATATGTATAAAATACATATGTAACTGTATGTATATATGGCTAAATGTACAAGTATAAATACTGTATATGTATAAGTATACTAGTATACATACAAGTATAGTAAAAGTATAAGTGTATACTTAGCATATGTATAAATATACATAAGACACTTAAGCATGAAGTAAGGACTTATGTAAGCAAATAATGACTTAATCAATTGATGACCTAAGCGATGACCTACATAAGCTATGACATAAGCCTTTAAAATAATAAATCATAAGATCATCTAAGTGTAAGAATTAATGGCTAATGAAATCATTAACTACTAAACTAGAACATAAAACTAGCCAATAAGAATATTTAAGCTTCAATAGATAATATTTCAATGAATTTAGTCCATATCATAAAACACGGGTCTTAACATCCAAAATGGACATCTTTGTGTAAACATGCATCCAAAAACGATGAAAAACAACTATAAGTTCGTAAATATCGGAAATAGAATGAAAAAGTTATATACGATTAGCAATTAGGTTTAATCGAATAAAAACTGATAGTAATCTAAGTAGAATTAGGTAGATAGATATCTAGAACCATTAGTTAACTCAATTACTTATTGTCCCTATTATCTCGTAATGATTAGCTGATCCCAACAAGGACGAGGATCTTCTGATCGGTTATTACGACTAGAGCGAGTCGTTATAATTAAGTGAGTACTCTCAATGACTCTATACTTGTTTGTGCTTATAGTTAGTGCACTTAAATTGAATATTAATAACTTGATGCATGGGGTTTTGGGATATCCATGTACTTGATATTGATTGATTACTATGAGAAATATTGTTAAATATGATATTTGATAATTTGATTGTATAATTGATCATTACATGATTTGGATGGTTTGTTGATATTGATTGATCACCTTATAATTTGACTTTATTATATTTGGCTTATCTTGAATTAAAAGGGTCATGTATTATCCATGCATTGCATTACTTATTTTGGCCGTCACTTCATGCGGAGGTAAAGAGAAGCCTTGCGAGGGTTGTTTCTATATATTAAAGTGTTTCTATATGGTGCACTTGTATAACATGACCTTACTTAAACCTACGGGCTTACTAGGCGATGGAGATGCTAATTGTATGGTTGAGGGTCGAGTCTAGAGACCTCCGCTATAGGGTGTGAGTGTGGATTGCAAGGGCTACCTCACCGTTAAGCCTGGGATGTTATGTATTACTGGATTTTCAGAAATGGAAATGTATTTTGTGAAATACAAAATTCAAATTATAGTTAAAAACCCAAGTGCTAGAGCTCAGTTGTGATTGGTGCCGATGTATCTCTAACCCTTATCTCGGAGAGCGTTAAAATTTGATATTATATATAGTACCGGTCAACTGCATATATTGTTTAGCATACTGTGTATGCATGCATTCATATAGTTGTAACAATTTGTTTGATAACTTTTTTGCCAGTATAGTATGAGGCATAGCTCACTAAGCTCTTCTAGCTTACCCTCTAATAGTTTTTCTTTTGCAGGTGCTAGATATTTGGGCATGGATTAAGAGCCAAGCATTGAGTGCATGTATTGATATGTTTTGGAGGTTAGAATTAGAGAAAGATTGTATCGCTCATTTGAGACTTTAAATGTTACTACTACTTATACATTTAGATTTAGTAACTTTAATAAGTTTGAATTTTAAGTTTATACTATTTGATCTTATCATTTGATAGGGGATATTAATTCTCTGCAATTCTAAGGAACTGTGGAATATTGGATATTCATAGTTATTTATATCCTATAATATGTTAATTAATTAACAATTCAACATCCTTAGTAATTAATCATTTAGAGTCTTGTAATTTTTGACTTGTAAGGCGGCTTTCATATCATGAGTGCATACATGTTATGGAAATTTTAGATAATCCTACTAGGCCTCCTTTAAGGTCCTGATAGATGCCATTGTTGATGAAGATCTAATAGGACCTCCTTCAAGATAAGGCTAATGTTTTTGCATAGACTCCCTTGGATATGCTTGGCATCCTAAGAGAAGTTATGACACACAAATTATGGATATATCCTAATGCAATGGTTACTCAATAGAAGAAGAGGCTTTTTGCCCTTGAGAGATAGGTGACAGTTGAAGAAGAAGTTCAAAAGATATTAAAGGTAGGGTTTATAAGTGAAGAGTCTTATCTAACATGGTTGGTTAATTGTGTGTTTGTTAAGAAGTCAAATAGCAAGTGATGTACGTGCATAGACTTCATTGAATTGAATAAGGCTTACCCCTAAGATTTTTTTCCAATCCTAAGGATCGATCAAATGGTTGATTCAACTATTGGGCATGCCTTACTTTCTTTTATAGATGCATTTTCTGGCTATAATTAGATCAGAATGGAGAAGGAAGATGAGGTACGCACATCATTTGTTACAAACTTTGGAACATATTGCTATAGGGTCATGTGCTTAGGTTAAAGAATGCCGGTGTAACTTACCAAAGACTTGTAACAAAAATGTTAAGCCTTAAATTCAGCGTAATGTTAAAGTGTACGTTGATGATATGATAGTCAAAAGCAAAGAATAGGATAAACACCTTGCCGACCTATACTAATAGTGATCGAGGATTGACTACGTACTCCTAAACCCGAGGGCTAGCTTAGATGGTTCACCGAGCTATCCAAGGTGAGTTAAGCATTGAGGAGTAGTGCTTACCTCAATTCGACTTATCTAGCTACTTTGCTCTCCATACCATCTAAGTGACGATTGAGGTTATTGGTTGACATGCTGAGCTAACCCTTCCATAATACACCAATCCAAGCACCAAATCAAGATGTAGCCAACCCCATAATACTAAGACCGAACTAACAATTATTAGGAGCCAACCATTAGAGGCCAACCTAAATGTGAGTTAACCCTTGTCCAGTCCCAGCAATCAAAATTGCCAAACTACTGATGCCAATCGGTCTTAATTGAGACCCACCCTTAGTTAGCTCATAGAACTATTAGGACCATAGAATGAGCAGAATTACGTACGTATTATCCTTTCTAACATGCATATTGTCCTTTCTGACAAAAGAATATTCTTTTGGTGCCATTACATTGATACCCCTATAAATTATTCCCCTTTTCCCTAGCTAGTAGAAATCCTTTTCTGTAATTTCCTATGACCTATGACCTATGACTTACCCTTATTAAGTATTATAAATACTTGCAAATTGTAATACCTGCAACATCAATATACATAGAGAATACATTGAACTTTCTCACTCTCTCGAGCTAAGTGTCCTTTCTTCTTACTCTTAAGCTACCCTTATCTAGCCTAATTAGCTTAGGCTAGTGGTGAGTGCCCTTTGGCTATACTTGTGAGTCATATCAAGTGTGACCCAAGGTTGTATGAGGCATTAGTACGTTAGATCCATCGTTAGTGCATGGGAACCCTTGCTCATCCTTCTAAAGCCATTTATCTTTCGGACCATCTCATGGTTCGGACCTACTCCCTTTGGTTACATACAGTATTAGGCTTGTATGTTCATCTACAAGTCCGTATCATTCTTGGTATTAGAGCCTGGTTACATTTGAAGCTAGATTCTACTATTGTATTCTTTGAGTGGTTTGTTATTGCTTTAGTATGATAGGGATTCTATTGTTAACATTGGAGTTTGGTAGTTGAGAAGTGTTCTTTACTCAGTTTTCCCCCGTTTCTGATATGCAAAATAGAGTGTGGTTGACTGTTTGTTTGTTGTGTAGTTGTCATGGTGTAAGAAGTATTGGTTATTAATCTGCTATTGTTAATTGTGGAAAGAACTTCAAGCAGTATTATTAGACATCAATTTTGTAGAGTAACCATCAATGTTAGATTCAAGTGTTCAAGGAACTTTAAGAAACTAAGAAAGTGGTACTTGACATGGCTAAGGGTAAGAAGGAAGCTTCATACCTTAGTTAGTGGATGACTGCTTAGATAGGCTTACCAACTTGGTAGCTAGTTTGGTGATTGTTATCTAAAAGGATAGGCAACAAGCTAGAAATAGCCCTACTAGAGAATGTAGGTAGTAAAAGTGAGGAAATGGTCAATTTGGTTGAGTTAATGCCCTAACTTGATGACCTTAAGTTGAAGGAGTTGGTAGGGATGCTAGATGAAGGCTAGTGCTTGAAGAGATTGAGGAAGAAGTGGAAGGAGATGATGACATAGAGGAGTACTATGAGGCTGAAGAAAGAAATGTACGAGCTTCTAGAGTCGAAAGATTGAGGATGTGTATTCCAAGTTATTTTGGAAGTGGTCATGTTGAGGACTACCTGGATTAGGTAGATAAGATTGAAAAGTAGTTTGAATGCTACGAAGTTCCCAATAATGCAAAGGTTAGACTTGCTGTGTTGGAATTTATTGGTTATGTCGCCCTGTAGTGGAAAAACTTATAGGCCACTCGATGAAGAGAAGGAGAATGGGAAATCAGGAGATGAGATGAAATGAAGTGAGTTATGAGGAGAAGGTTTATGCCAAACTACTTTCTTTAAGATGCCTTCAAAAGGTTATAGGAACTGAGGCAAAGAGGATCAACTATTGAAGCTTATGTCAAGGAATTCTAGATGTTGATGATTCGATGCAAAGTAAGTGAGCCTAAAGACTAAATGGTATCTCGATTCATCAATGGACTAAAATATGAGATCAGAGATATCTTAGAAAATATGGAAATTAGGTCACTTGATGACATGATTCAAGCTACCCAAAGGATAGAGAGGCACTAAATAGGAGGGTTTCAACCACTAGTTAGCTAACCAGGCAATAGCCAAATTGTTCTGAGAAGACTTATGCAAACGGAACTAAGTAAGAGTGCTGAGACCTAACTTGCTCAAACTACCTAAACAGAGGAGAAGGAAGGCCCAAAGAAGTTTGAGGAAGACTAGAATTCAGGTAAAAAGACAAGTAAGATCAAGTGTTTCAAATGCCAAGGATTTGGACATGTGGCCCCTTAGTGTCCAGATAGAAGGACTGTGGTGATTCGAGGCAAGATGCCAACTCTTAAAGTGGACAACACTAATGAGGAAGTAGAGGAGCTAAAGGAAGATGGACAGATCGAGTTGTTTAAGGAAGAAGTTATCTATAGTAAGGAAGACAACTTTATGCTGACCACTCTAGTGTTGAGGAGGATAATTAGTGTTAGTCCCGTGCCCAACGATGAATAGAGAGAAAATCTCTTGGACATAAGGTGAATGAGTCACTATATGCCCTGATAGTTGATAGTGGGAGCTGTACCAATGCAGCCTCTACATTTATGGTCTAGCAATTGAAATTGTCGACCAATCCTCACCCAAAATGGTATAAGCTTCATTGACTTAGTGATAAGGGAGCCTTAAAGGTGAACAAACAAGTTTTTGTGCTGATTTGTATTAGCAAATATTTAGATGAAGTGCTCTGTGATGTGCTGCCTATGAGTGCATCGCATATTCTACTTGGATGACCATGGATGTTTGATAGAGTAGTGATATATGATGGAAGCAAGAATACTTGTTTGCTAGAGTATAAAGGTAGGAAGGTGAAATTGAGTCCTATGACTACCGAGCAAGTGAGAGTCATGCAATCCCAATTGAACCAAACCTTGAAGAAAGAGGCTTTGGTATTAACCTGAGCCAAATTGAAAAGAAAGATGGAGCTTGAAGGACTAACTTATCTGCTAGTTTGAAGAACTCTGGAGTTGAGACTTGAGGAGAAGGAGCTACCTACTGAGGTAAAGACCTTACTAGAGGAATTTGCTGACTTATTTCCAGAGGAGCTACCAAAAGGTTTGCCCTTAATCCGAAGCGTCAAGCATGTAATTGACTTACAGCCAAGAGCTGTCTTATCAAATAAACTTGTCTATAAGCTGAACTCTGAATAGGCTGCCGAGCTGTAGAAGTAAGTAGATGAGTTAATGAGGTAGGGGTATGTGCGCGTGTCCCTTAGTCCCTGCACAATATTGGCCTTGTTAGTACTGAAGAAAGATGGTTCTTGGAGGATGTGAATAGATAGCCAAGCGATAAATCGCATCACCATCAAGTATAGGCACCCAATACTCAAGCTTGATGACATGTTAGACGAGTTAAGTAGAGCAAGAGTATTCTCTAAGATTAACGTCAAATATGGATACCATCATATTTGAATGCATGAAGGTGATGAGTGGAAGACTGCATTTAAAATGTACCATGGATTATAATGTTGTTTAGACTGTCTAACATACCAAGTACATTTATGCGCTTGATGAATCATATGCTTCCAAACTTAACAAGGAAATTTGTCATAGTTTATTTTGACGACATCTTGGTGTATAGTCTTAACCTGAAGACTCACTAGCAACATCTTCGAAGCGTCTTTGAGAAACTCTGAGCTGAGCAGCTTTATACCAATATGAAGAAGTGCGACTTTTGTCAATCCGAGGTGATATTCTTTGGATTCATTATAAGTAAAGGTAGCATATGAGTTGATGATGTAGACTTTGCAAATTTAACTTTTTAGATATGGTGTCGAACTTGAGTATTATAGATATTTTCCTAAGTCGACAAAACTATATAAAATGAAAACCGACTGAAATTTTAAACTCGAAACTTAAAATGAACATGAAAGATCCTATTACACGATTTGAAAACCTTAATTATGCACGAAAACCCCAATCCCCACATATGTGTACTTTTAAAAATGTAAACTTAAACTTAATAAAAACCATAAATATCAAATCATGAAAATTAGTAAAACTCTATAAAATTATCCTAATGCTTGAAAAGCCCTAAATCAATAAAATTGTCATTAATTTTTTGAAATCATTTAAAACTAATAACGAACAAATTAAGGATGATTTCAAGTAATAATAAACAACAAAACTAAAGCTAGTTAAAAGAACCAAGTAATAAATTTACAAAATTAATTTTACTTATGTACATAAGTAGCCCCACAATATGTATATATATGTGGATATATTACTAAGAAATTTCCTTTTCTTTTCTTAATCTATCGTATGATATATATATATATATATATATATGTTGCATAATAAAGCGATGATCCTAAATAATTAAGCCAATTAAACCTTAAGCTCATAAGTATATGTCAATTACTCTCGAATTAGTAAAAAACCCTAAAACAAACTTAAACTTACTTGAATCCTAAAACTTGGGATAATCAAGGACTTATGACCCTAAATAAATAATTAAAAATATAATTTGAACAAATTTTATTCAACTTTAGAAAATTCTAAAATTTCTTAAAAAGCAAATCACAACCTACAAATTAATTTAAGAACCAAACCCTAAAATAATTACACACAAGACAATTCCCTTATCTTTACTTATAAGCCATGTTTGTAAACTCTACCTTTTAATAAGCTTGTAAATCAACCAAGAGTACTTTTCAAACATTTCCAAGGATCAACTAAACTAAGAATTTGAGTTTACATCAAAAAACGAATTTAGTTTTCCAATTTAAAAGTTTATTATTGATAAAACTCAAATGCAAGAACAATAGACCTTAAGTCACCCAAAACCTAAAACCCTAAAACGATTAAAAACTTGTAACCTTAAGTGGGTAATCAAGAATTTAATTTGAATAATTTTATTTCATTCTATAAAATTTCACATATTTATAAGAATTAATCATAACTTACAAAACAATTTAAGAAACAAACTCTAAAAGAATTTCATATAAGATAATTCCCTTATTCCTAATGCATAAGCCTTGTACATGTGAGTAAGTGAACCAACTAATCACCTAAGTGAACCAACTAATCACCTTAAATAACTTATCAATTAAGAGTTAGAATCATTTATTATTTGGTAACTTATCAAAAACTAGTAATAAGACACTTTTCTTATATCACCATAACCTATTCTACATATGGATAAGATATTACATTATTTTATGTATTCAACTTTTAATTAAATGACAAGATAACTCAATGCTCGAAAAGGACATCCTATGGCCGGTTAGGAAGAGACCCCAAGGGAGGCCATGCCTTGTCAACTTTCAATCACTTAATTGGCTTACCTTATTTAGAGTTATCAATTGTTGACTTTTGTGCATGTTAAAAGACAACCAATTGAAGCTTCTTGAACACACTTCTCCTCCCATTCAAAAATCTGCCACTCACTCTCTCTCTTTCACTCTCATTTTCACTTCCTTTTTTCTTACTTTAAACACAAATCAAAAGAAGAAACCCAACCCCATAAAATCCCATAATGCCGCTACCTTTTTGCTTCATAACTTACGGCACAAAAGCCTGATTTTGTTGCCTTCTTTTGTCAACTTCAAAAGCCACTTTTAGGAACTTTAAAATATCCTCAAAGCCCTACTTCAAAGATCAATGCTCTAGTTTTCAAAGGAGCTTGCAAGAAAAAGGAGGAAAAACAAGGAACATAAGAGGATACCTAGTTGTACAATCGTCATTTCTACGCTTTTAGGAAGAGTAAGTTATTTTCTTGTTAAAGTGACCCAATATGCCATGTTAGGAGACTGTGTTTTCATGAAGATATTAGCATGATCATAAGATGATAAAATAGTTAGACCACCTTAAAAAGTAAGCTTGTGAACCCCTTTAAATGTAAGTTGAAATATGAACATGCTAAGTTGGTGTTATGTAAAGATATATGTTTAACACTTAGAATGAAAGATTTTAAGTTGAGAAAATCATGAAATGTGTACATGAACGAAGAGACATCATGCTAGACATAGAGTGTATGTGAGTCATTTAGATGTTATTTCCACTTCTATTAAGTTAAACATGCTCAAATCTAGACTTAGGTAAAGAAAAATTCATTACATGAAGTTTTTATCAGGAAACCAACTTTGTAAGACATGAACTATGGTATGGAAGTTGTAATAACTATGAGATCTACTATTTTCATGTAAAGTATAAACTAAGTAATCATCTCATGGAAGAGAAGTCAAGTTAAGATTTGAATATAAGTAGTTTAGGTTCATGATCTAACCCCTAAACTTAAGAAAATGATAAAACAAGTTAAGAAACCAAGTGAGTGCCCCTTGGATTCATCACAGCCAGATTTGGAACCACAATAAAATTCACTTAAAAATATGATAAAATCAAGTAAACAAAGTGAAAAGACCAACCAAGGTAAGTATAATAAGTGTATAAAGCTTAAAACTCAAAATCGAGCTTAAAACTTCCAAAACGAGCCTCAAACTCCAAGTTGGGCCTTCATTCATTTTCTAACTAGAACTTTAAAATATTAAGAAGGGTTGCTTTGAAGCCCCCAAGAAGTCTACCTAAGACTCCATAAGCCCAACAAAGTCACTAACTTTAGTTTGAACAAAAAATAAGCTCATTTGACAACTTAAGCCCGTATAAAAGCCCAAGGAGTTGTTGTTAGCACCAAGAGTGTAAACCAAAGTTGGAAATCTAACCTTAAAGAGTATTTGAAGTTTAGAATAAAGTCCTAAGCCCAACCCCAAGGAATTTCCTAAGATAACCAAAAAGCCCAACAATCAAACAAAGTCTAAAAGGATACCAAAACATAAGGATTGCTACTGTTTTGACCTATAGGTAGTTTTTGGTGCCACATCTCAAAAATCTAATCTCACTATGTTAAAGTACACTTAAAAACAATGAATATTGACTATAAGATCATAAAAATCGGATTTAAAATGAGAAAGTTATACGTGATTGAACTTTTAAGTAAAATCGGGAAAAATATGAAACCAAGTCAAAAGTATAACTTAAAGGGTTCTAGTTTAGTTTAGTTTTCCAAATTCTATTTCAAATCCTTATAGTATTATATTTGTGATATCTAGGGGACTCGACTTTTGGAGATGACCGTAATTGCATTCGAATACACCAACTGCTGCTTTACGTAGAAGATGTGAAGGGACTCACAGGAGGAGGGCCTCTTGCAGGATTGGGCACTTGCCATGTCATCATATATATCAAGTTTCTATCCTAAACTGATGGGCTTACTAGGTGCCACGAGATACCAATTGTTGGCAAAGAGTTGTATCTTGTAGCTTTTGCTTAGAGCGTGTGTTTGTGGACTATGAGGGTCACCACACCGCTAGACTTAGGATTTTGAAAATATGATTTGTTGTTTAGTAAAGAAAGTATATATGTATATATGTATATATATAGTTTTGTTTTGACTTAAGCATAATAGTGAAAATGGCATAAAACCCAAGGGTTAGAACCCAAATTTTGATTTGGGTCAATTAATTATCTTCAACCCTAACTACAGGGGGTGTAATTCTAAGTTGTATGCAGTTCTTAGGCTATTGCATGTATTATTTGGCATACTGATTGATTATGCATTCATATGTTTGTGCATTAAATAAACTTTTTTCATGTGGTATTGAACAGGGGATTTATCTCACTAAGAGTAAGCTTACACCTCAACAGTTCTTTTTCTTACAGGTTGATCGATAGTTAGGATAGGGATATAGGAATCGAGTGCGGAGTGCTACCATTGAATTAGTATGAGGAAAAGTTTGTGTAGTTAATTTGGAATGCTTTGGGAAATAACTAATATATTAATTAAGTTTAGTATCTTTAGTAAGTTTAGAATTTTTTTGGAATTATCTATCTTATTCCATTATTTTGGTAGGGGATACCGATTCTTTGTGGTTATGAGAAACTGTGGAATAATGGATATTCATATACATTATACAATGAGTCAATGAACAAAAATTGAAGACCTTAGCGATTAATTATTTAGAGTCTTGCAATCTTTGAATTGCAAGGCGATTTTCTTATCATGAGTGCACATACGATATGGAAATTCTAAGCAATACTACTAGGGTCCCCCTAAGGTCCTTATATACGAAGAGAAGATAAGAGCAATCATTGAATGGTTAGTACCGACCACTTTGGCTGATGTGAGAAGTTTCCATAACCTGGCATTATTCTACCATAGGTTATGAAGAATTTCAGTATGATTGTGGCCTGACACACTTAACTCTCAAAGAAGAATGTTAAATTTAGATGGGGAGAGAAGGATTAGATGAGTTTTGAGGAAGTGAAGGATAAGCTAACCATAGCCCTTGTTTTAGCTTTGTTGAGCTTTGACAAAGTGTTTAAAGTAGAGTATAATGCATTTGGACTAAGCATAAGTGTCGTGTTGATGTAAGAAGGCCAACCTATTACTTACTTTAGTGAGAAACTTTGAGGAGCTACATTCATCTATTCTATCTTTGATAAGGAGTTCTACTCCTTAATCCAAGCTCTAGCAGTATGGTAGCACTATCTGCTGCCTAAGGAATTTGTGATCTACACTAGTCATGAATCCTTAAGGTATTTAAAGAGCCAACCCAAGTTATCTCGGAGACAAGACAAATGGGTCTAGTTCATGGAGGGTTTTTCCTACGTTGTGAAATATAAGAATGGGAAGAATAATGTAGTCGCTAATGCTCTATCAAGATGACATACCCTCCTGACTAAACTACAGACAATGCTACTTAGTTTTTCAACCATAAAGAATTTGTAAGCTCGGGATCTACACTTTGGTCCAATCTATGCGTAATGTAAGGAAGGACGAACACTGGATGACTATCACAGGGAAGATGGATACTTATTCAGGAAGAGGAGGCTATGTATCTCGACCTGTTCTACAAGAGAATTACTAATGCGCGAGGTGCGTAGAGGAGTATTGATAGGACACTTTGGCTAGTGTTGATGTCGTGAAGTACTAGTTGCGAGATTCTTTTGGCTAAGAATGATGAGAGATGTACAATCCATGTAGGAAAGGTGTGCGACCTACTGAAAACTGAATAGTCGAGTCAAGTAAGGACACTATCTACCCTTGCTTATCCCAACCAAATCATGGTCTGAGTGAAGTATGGATTTCATGTTAAGATTGCCAAGGACGTCTCGAGGAAAAGATTCCATCATGGTAGTCGTGGGTCGATTTAGTAAGATGGCACATTTTGTGCCTTATGCCCTATTTTAAAACTAATGGCACTTTGGCTATCTCTTTTCTTTTCTTATAGGAAATTATCAAGCTTTACAGAATACTTAGAACCATTGTTTCAGATCAAGACCTAAAGTTCACGAGCCACTTTTAGAGGACGCTATGGAGGTGAATGGGAACCAAGCTATTGTACAACATGTCTTGCCATCCAAAGACCGATGGATAGACCGAGGTAGTTAATAGAGTCGTAGGAACTTTGCTGCGGGTTGCTATCGGATGAAATATGGTTGATTGGGATCTATGTTTGCTAATCATTGAATTCGCATACAACAGGACCACGCACAGCGTAACAAACACATCTCCATTCGAGGTCACCTATGGGTTTAACCCCAAGCTCCTGATGGATAAAGCACCCTAGCGAAGACCTAATGATGACTAGCTAGCCATAGAAAGAGTTAAAGCCATCAAAGCCATGTACTAGAAGGTTGTAGAGTAATTGAGTTGAGCTAATATTAAGCTCGAGAAGCAAAGCTAAGGATGGAAGAAGAGAGAATTTCAACTAAGTGATCTGGTCTGGATACATCTCAGTAAGGAACAATTACCAACCTTGAGGAAGAGCAAGTTGTCTCCTAGAGCCAACGGACCTTTCAAAGTACTTGAAAAGATCAATCTTAATGCCCATAGGGTTGAACTACCTAAAGGATATGGAGTCTTGGACTCCTTCAATATTGTTGATCTCTAACCCTATACTCCCGAGGACAAGCAACCTAGAGTAGAACTAGATTTGATCCTCAATCTTAAACAACCTAAAGGGGATGATAAGGATTAAGGACTGCTCATGTCGCTAAGTTGTTTAAGGTGAGTTAAGCACTGAGGAGCAGTACTTACCTTAGTCCGACTTGCTAAGCTACTTTTCTCTCTACACCATCCAAGGGACTATCAAGGTTATTAACCAACATACCGAGCTGACCCCTGTACAACACACCAATCCAAGTACAAAATCATGATGCTGCCAACCTACAGTGTTAAGTCCTATAACCTAGGACTTATCCTAATTAGGTATTATAAATACTTGCAAATTTTAATAGCCGCAACATCAATATACATAGAGAATACATTGAACTTTCTCACTCTCTCAAGTTAAGTGTCCTTTCTGCTTACTCTTAAACTACTCTTATCTAGCCTATTGAGCATGGACTAGTGGCAAGTGCCTTCCAGCCATACTTGTATGTTATATTAAGTGTGACTTGAGCTCATGTGATGCGTCTCTGAGGTCGAACACACGGAGTGTTACCATAATGAAGCGAATAAAAAACAAATAGGGAAAAAGTTAGCAAAATCTATGTAGCTACCAAATGGATATGACATACCATTCGATCCTACTCGGCTTATAATCCACCAGATATAATACACTAATCCAAACTAAAGGGTCACTCACCACTACTCTTTGTTAAAGGAATAGATAAGAGTTAAATGATGATGAGAACACTAAGATTACTCAAGTAAATAATTCTGTATTGATTAGTTGATCCTGCGTACAAGAAAGTGAGGGTTTATATACCCATCCACTGGGGTTACTTTATATATATGAAAAGACAAAAAAGGGTATTCTACAATTGGGTTACATGAGATTGACTAAAAAGGGGCCAAAGAGACAAAGAATATTCAGTGTGAAAAGTGAAGAATCCTTCTAGAAAGATTGTGCTAGAAGACACGCGTCATGTAGTAGATGGGAGTTAGGACTATGAGACAAAGTAGATGAAACAAAAAGTGCTTATAGTAGGTAGGAGCTGGCTTAATTTGGACCGGGCTGAGGACCAATCAGTTCTTTTGAAGAGAAATCAACTCGATTCGAGCTTAGATGCCTATGGTTAGATCGGGAGCTCGCCTTGGCTATTCTTGGGCCATCTTTTGGGATAAAGCATCGCTATTGAACAAGGGTAGATCTAATATAAGTAAGGATCTGATAGTCAGGTTGGCAGGAGACTAGCTTAGGATAGGAATCTCCATTTCATCCATGGCCTAAAGCTAGTATCCTCTGAGTGAGTCTTTAGAGTCCTCTAGCTTGGCTATGTGTAATTGATCCAAGGAGTTGATTCTTATTATGTGTTTGGAGGTCGAAAAGATTTGTCCTCAAATTTGGAGTGATCTCTACCCTTTCTTTTAGGGCGCTCACATGGTCTTCTTCTGTTGGTTGATAAGGAATCAGATTGGACATGTTGAAGGTGGAGGAAACGCCATAGTCATCAGGAAACTCAATTTGGTAAGCCTTGTAGTTGATCTTCTTTAGGACCTTGAATGAGCCATTAGCTTGAGGTGACAGTTTGCTCTATTTTAAGTGTAGGAATCACTCTTAGCTGAGGTGAATCCATACTAAGTCTCCTGGGTAGAAGGAAACAGTTCAATGACCTCAGCTACTAATTTCGTACTATCTTTGATTGAATTTGGCAATCTTCTTGGTTATAGACTGGTGCAGCTCATGCAATTCTTAGGCTCAGTCAACTTAAGATTGACTTTCTTTGGTAGCTACTGGAGCACCAATCATATCTAAGGGAATAGTAAGGTTAAGGCCATAGATGACCTCGAATGGGGTCTTTTTAGTAGTGCTATAGACAGTTCAATTGTATGCAAACTCCACAACTAATAGGCATAGATCCTAATCCCTTAAATTTTCTCCTATAATAACTCTGAGTAGATTGCCTAGCATCCTATTTACCAATTCAATTTGGCCATCAGTTTGAGGGTGGCTATTGGAGCTAAATACAAGTTTAGTTCTAAGTTTTCTCTAAAGAGTCTTCCAAAAATAGCAAAAAATTTTGGTGTCCCAATTTGAGACAATAGTCTTTAGTACCTTATGTAGTGGAACAACCTCCTACAAAAACAAATTAGCAATATATAAAGCATCATTGGTTCGGTGGTATAGATTGAAGTGTGCCATCTTACTGAAGTGGTCCACTACAACAAAGATAGAACCGTAGAGAATCGGTATCTCTTACCAAATAATAAGATAGGATATGTCAACTTTACAAGATTGTAAGAAGAATTAAATTATATTAAATCCTAACATATAAATATTTTCTACAAAGGATGTTTATGTATCATTTATAAAGAACTCAACTAATTCTAACACTAATATACATATTTTCATTTTGCACTCGGCACTCGAAACTTATCCCGATCCCAACATAAGTAAACCTACAGAAGAAACTAAGGGGGAATGAACATAAAATAGCTTAGTGAGTTGGTTCCTCACCATTGCCATTCAAGTAAGTTATCAAACGTTATTAACACCATGCAAGCTATCTACACACAAAATGAATACAGGTGAGATAAATGCAAGTAACACATCCACAGGAGTCCAGAACTATGAACGATGTAGAATTATGTCATCTACACTTCGATTATTCCCTGTACTTACTCACATAGGGTACCTCAGCTTATCTGCATGAGGTAGCCTAGGGGCATAACCCCTCTAGGCAACACTCGACTATTACCCTAGTTGACAAAAGAGTTTCAATCTGAATAGGTGGATCTTAAACTAGGACTATCCACCATCCAAGACCCCTTGGGCACAAACGTGTGAGTCCTCTCGCAACCAAAATTATCCAAGGCCTTACAGGCACAATAAAGCAAGTCATCTTACTATCAATTAGAGATCCCATGCTAACTTTGCCTTAGTGATAAAATATTATCTCCGGTACTGCAAATCCTTATCAAAATCGTACAAAATATGTTTAAGATTAGAAAAGCTTTTTCTAAAAAATACTTTCCTCAAAATTTTGCAAAGCTAGCACTCTCCATCCATACATTCATAAAGTCATAGACATGCAACGAATAGAACTGGTTATTCTGGTCAGATATTTATATTTATCAATTTTAAAAAGGTGATCACACAAATGATGATATACAAGCAAAATAGTCATTCAAACATACAGGCAACAATAAGTAGTAAAGCATCATACAAGTAACCCGTACAAACAAGTAGCAAGTCATTAGAACTCCCTCACCTGAATTATTGCTCATTCTCTAAGCCTTTGTGGTTTCCAGAACTCGATATTGAAACGCTTAAAAGATAGTAAAACTTTTAAGTATTCTAAGAAATCAAACTCCTTAGTTAACTAAAATTCTATTATAGTTTGTCTAGTTTCCTAATATAACCGAAGTATACTGTGTACAGAGTATATCATACTTTAGTGGGATCAATAGTAACTGTATTTGTATATTTATAAGTTATGATACTTCATGTATTTAGTTATTTATTTCTCCTTATTATCAGTTTACGAGTTTATTACTTAGTTATCTTACTTATTCAATTCAGTTTTATCTTACATCTTTAGTCATGTACAGCTTTTTCATTTTATCTTCGATATTTACAAGTTATAGTTGTTTTTTATCATTTTCAGACGTACGTTCATACGGTGATATCTATTTTGGACGTTAAGACCTATGTTTTATGATATAGATTAAATTTATTGAAATTTTAATTATTGAAGCTTTAATATTCTTATTGTCTATTTTTTTTATATCTTGTTTTAGTAGTTAATGATTTAATTAACCCTTACATTTTTATATTTAGATGATTTTATATTATTATTACTATTGTATGTACCTAAATAAGGTTAACTCAAATTGAGATGTGTGTTATGGGCTTAAAGTAGGTTCGGCCTACATATGTATACAATTGTACATATTATATATTTTAATATTTTACTATACTATCTTTTAGTAATTTAAGTAATTATTTTGTAATTTACTTATGTACTTATATATTCTATACGTATATTATGTGTATATATACTTTTAACACACTTGTATGTATACTAGTATACTTATATATATAGTTGTACTTATACCCGTACATATGCCTATATATACATATGGTGGTATATGTATTTTTACACGTATTTTCGTATGCCTTTTATACTCCCTTAAGAAATCTTTATAAAATCCATATTTCTGCATCTTATGGGCTTAATTAGTAAGTTATATGTATGTATACATAGTATACTCCTTATTTTTGGTTATGTACATAAAAAATACTCTTGTATAAGAATCTTCCAACATATGTACATGTGTTCTTCTACACTTATCTATATATATACCTACACTTATACCATGTATTTAACTAAAATTCACACATGAGCATCTCACATGTATCCATATTGTATATGTACTTATGTATTCTACTTTTATACCTAAGTATTCCTACACTTAGGTACATATATATAAGAATCTTATTTGTCTCAACATATATGTGCATATGACATATGAATTTTAAAACTAACCTAACATATACAACTAATTGCTAATTAAGGTGGAAGAATCACACAAAACATACCTTTTGTCCTTGAAATATGGAAGTAAGTTTTGAAATTTGGAAAGGGATGAAAGGGAAAGGGGGTGACAGTTTGAAGATGTTGGAAAAGAGCTTTGTTTTGTGTAATCCATTGTGTGTGAAAATGAAAACAAGTGGGGTCTAGATGGGGATAAAGTGGATGGTAACAAAGGAGGCAAAATTGGACAAAAAAATGTGTAGAAAGTTAAAGAGAAAGGAAGAAGACTCTAGATGAAAATGACATATTTGTTGACTTTGTCAACATGTTGACTTGGTTGATATTTGACTTGGTCAACTCTTTGAAATTAAGTGAAATTTGTGTATACATAATAGGGTAATTAAGGAAAATTTAGGAGAAAAATTAAGGAATTGAAGGGAAATGTGGAGTTTATTGAAATGATTAGTAAGAATGGTTAATAAAATCTTCCTTTAAGTATTTATATCCTATATACATCATTTGGTAGGTTACTTAATGTAACTATCATAAAGAATATCATTTAGGATACTAATACCTACTATATGAAATATAAGTATCTACTAAACACTTAACTCCTTATAATACTAACCTAGTTATCTAATTAGAAGATGGATATGATCTATAATGCAATATACTAGTTTCTAATGGATTACTTTAGTATTATATGTATTTATGGATGATTGAAAGTTATATTTGATCTTTTACTAATAATTTAGTAAGATAATAAGGATATATTGTCAATTAGGGTTTTAGAGTAAGTTATGGTGAATTAGTATTTTTATATCCTTAAAGTTATAATTTTAAAGTTTTATTACTTTTGGGTACAATCTCTAGTATTTATATACATTTAGGGTATAAACTCTTAAAGTTATATATATTTAGAGTTTAAGGTTTTTGCATGGGACTAGAGTTTCTATTAATAATTTAAGGTTTTTCATATTTGCTTTAGGTTTTAAGTTGGAATTTTAGTCAATTTTAAATTTTACTGACTTGATTGATTTAAGGGCGATCATCTACAATATGTGTGTTTAATTCTATACTTGGAAGGCTAAATTTGAGGGGTTTATAGGTTTTCTCCTCCCCTTAGCTTACTTGTACATTTCACAACTACTAACGACCTTATGGACATCCTTCGCCAAACTTGGCTAGTAAAAGTTCTCCTCCAATAGATTGGCCATCTTGGTCTCCTTGAAATGATTAGATAATCCTTTACTATGAGCTTCCCTGATCAATAAATGACGCATGGAGAATTTTAGAATACATAGCCTGTAGTCCTTGAACAGATAGCTATCCTTAAGATAATAACCTCTAATAACTACCCCTTCTTAGCACTGTTCAACAACGGGACCAAAGTAAAGGTCAGTAGCATACTGCTCAATGATGAGTGAGAATCCTAATAGTTTTGTCTACAAGATGATTAGCAAAGTTTGCTACCATGACAAAGCATCGGTAACCACATTTGCACTTCCCTTCTTATGCTAAATGATGTACGAGAACCCTTCCATAAATTCCAATCACTTGGCTTGTCTCTTTGAGAGTTTGTTTTGACTCCTAGGACACTTCAATGATCCATGGTTAGTGTAAATAACAAACTCTCGTGATAGCAAATAGCATTGCCAAATGGTGAAGGCTTTGAAAAGAGAGTACAACTCCTTGTCATATACAGAATAGTTCAGGGCAGGACTACTAAGTTTCTCACTGTGGTAGGTGATGGGTTCTCACTCCTGCATTAGGACAGTACCAATTCTAACTCTCGATGGATCACATTCTAATTTGAAGGGCTTGTTAAAATCTGGCAGTAGCAGGACAGGTGTCGAGGTGAGTTTTTCCTTAAAGCTCTATTCAACTAAGTCGTTCCACCTGAATCCTTCACTCTTCTTTGTCAACTTGGTCAATGGGGCGGCTATTGTACTAAAGTCCTTAATAAATCGCTTATAGAAAGAAGCTAGGTCATGAAAACTTTGGACCTTAGTAACATTCTTTAGCATCAGCCATTCTAGAGTAGTTTGGATCCCTTCCTTTGGCACTATAAACCCTAGGAAAACCACCACATTTTGGCAAAATGTACACTTCTTCACATTCCCATACAACTTCTTAGTTCCAAAATGTCAAATACGTTACGGAGGTGTTGAACATAGCTGTTCAGGTTGGCATTATATACTAGTATGTCATCAAAATATACGACCATACACCTTCTAATCAGATGGCGCATTACATGGTTCATTAACCTCATGAATGTGCTCAGCGTATGAGTAAGTCTGAATGGCATAACCAATCATTCGTAAAGTTCGTGCCTAGTCTTGAAGGCAGTCTTCCACTCATCTTCTAGCCTCATACGAATCTAGTGGTAGCCACTTCGCAGATCAATCTTTGAAGATATCTTAGCACCATGAAGCTCATTGGTATATCATCGAGTCTTGATATCAAATATCTGTATTTGATAGTAATCTAGTTGATTACTCGGCTATTGATATACATATGCCATGAACCATCTTTCTTTAGAACGAATAGAGCTAGTACTGTATAAGGGCTCATGCTCTCCCTCACATATCCTCGATTTATAACCTCATTCACCTATTTCTTCAGCTTGGCAGCTTGCTTAAGATTCATCCTATATGCAAGTTGGTTTAGTGGGGTGGTGCGTTGCTACAGATCAATATAATGCTCTGTTCTTCGAACTTGAGTTAGTCCTCTTAGTAGTTCTTCTAAAAACAGGTTAGAAAACTCATTTAGCAAGCTTTTGATCTCTTCTGAAACATCCTCTAGTTCCCTCATCTCCAAGAGTCTCCTAACTAATGGGAACATGGGTTCTTCAGCCTTTTCAGTAACTTAGAGCTCTCTTTGGCTCATCACCAAGGCTTTCTTCTTACTAATTTGGGTGAGTTGGTTATGGGTTTCGTTTACTTAGGACAAGGACATGGGTTGCAACATAATCATCCTTCCATCCTTAACAAAGGCATAGGTGTTCTTATATCTATCGTGAGTGACACATTAGTTGAACAACCAAGGTTATCTAAATAGTAGATGTGAAGCTCCCATGGGACGAGATCACAAACTACTTTGTCCTTGTACATATTCCTAATAGTGATTGGTATGGTCACTTGTTTGGTATAAAGCACCCTTATCATGAAGCTAATGTGGCTTGTAAGGTTGGGGATACTTTGAGGTCAGCAGACCCAACCTCTACATAAAGGACTATACAACGACATTAGTACGACTTCCCCTTATCCACAATGATTGTATATGATTGGCATTCGATAGTACACTTGATACGGAACAAATTCTCCCTTTGGTCCTCCTCGAAGTTTAGCAAGGAACTCAGTACTCGTCTTAGGACTAGGGTCATCACTTCTCCCTGGTCAACATAGACTCAGGTCTCCTCTTTCTCTTCAACTTTAGGCTTACCTACATCCTCTTCTTTCTTAGACTCGCTCTCGTCGGTGCTATCCATAACATCTCCTCGGAGCACCATGACACGTTAGTTCAGATACTTAGTAGCCATGTGTCCAAAGCTTAAGCATTTAAAGCACTTTTGTCTAAAGGTCTGCCCTTTCTCATATATCCTTAGGGTTGACTTAACCTATGGTTAACCTGTCTGGCTGGCTCAGCCTTGCTGGCTCTCTTGGCTATCAACATGGCTCTCTTGGCTGTCAACAGATCGGTCATTCTTATCCACAACCCTATATGGCCTCTTCGGCTTGGCTTGACTAGGTCAGTATGAAACTAAGGGTCGGGAGAATGTAGGCTTAGGTCAGCTCGGAGCACTTCTTCTCTATTTTTCGACCCTCTGTGCTATCTTTATTACCTCTTCTAAGGTATAAAATCTCTATACTTCCATGATGTTGCAAATCTTGTACTTGAGCCTAGAAATGAACCTCGATACTGTATAGGCCTTAGGTTCTTCTATGTCGGTTTGGATCATTAGCATTTGGAACTATCTGACATATTCATCAATAGATTAACTTCCTTAGCGAAGCTCCTACAACTTTGTAAACATGTCTTATAGGTAGGTCTCGGGTACAAATCTACTTCTCAACAACCTTTTCATCTGATCCTAAGTTCTATAACCTCATCTTCCATCTCGTGCTCTAGCTACATTCAGATTCTTCCACCATATGGTAGCATACCTAGTAAACTCCAATGCAGCAAGTCGAACTTTAATAGCATCTGTATATCCATAACATTCAAACGCTTTGTCGACCTTCTCTTCCCACTCCAAGTATTCATCTGCATCTTTACTTCCATTGTAGGGTAGGATTTGAACCTTGACATTATCTAGCCCTTGAGGAGCTCGACATCCTCGTCCCTGTGTTTCGTAATAGTCAGCTTCTTCTTCTTCCTCCCTAAACTCTTCAACATCTAACTCCTCATCATCTTCCTCAATCTCCTCTAACTCCAGTCTTTGTCTAGTAGATTTTCCAGCTCGAGGGGGTTGGGTTGGGTGATGGACTTAACCAGCTTGGCCATAACCCCTCTCTTGGATATTTTTAGGTAGATTTTGCAATGGCATAACTTAGGGTTGTTGCTTGTTAACTTGCATTGTTGTGACTAGACTCTCATCAAGGTTTTTGAGTCTATCAATTGTGTTGTTGATGGATCTTGGGGTATTACTACCATTATGACCATGACCTGGTTGAGTACCACTGCTTTGGTCACCAATAGCACCCTGAACACTTGAATTTGACAAAGTACAATACTTTCCCAATAGATTAACAATTTGCTAACAAATTTAGTGGCCAATAGTCGTTCATACAGAATAGAAACAAACTTGCTTTGTTTTCAAAATGAGAAATAGAGTAAAAATAGAGTAACAATGAAACCATACTTTCTATCATACAAACACATTGCAGTAGCTACAGAAGGAACAAAGCAACTACTAATAGTAAAGCTAGCCAGAACTTCATTGCAACATCACACATTCGTTCTCGGAATTGTGCTCTGATACTAGTAAAGTTGATGCATCTTTAGGGTCAAACACATAGAGTGGCACTACAATGAAGAGAATAAAAAACAAATAGGGAAAAAGTTAGCAAAGTTTAGGTAGCTACCAAATAGATATGACACACCACTTGATCTTACTCGGCCTACAATCTACTAGATATGACACATTGGTCCAAACTGAAGGATCATTCACCACTATTATTTGTTAAGGGGAATAGATAAGAGTTAAATGATAATGAGAACACTATGGTTGCTCAAGTGAACAATTCTATATTGTTTAGTTGATCTTGCGTACAAGAAAATGGAGGTTTATATACCCATCCATTAGGGTTACTTTACATGTATGAAAAGACAAAAAAGGGTATTATACAATTAGGTTTCATGAAACTTACTAAAAGGGGGCTAAAGAGACAAAGAATATTTCATATGAAAAGGGAAGAATCCTTTTGGAAAGATCGTGCTAGAAGACATGCGTCATGTAGTGGATTGGAGTTAAGATTATGATACAAAGTAGATGAAACATAAAGTGTCAGTAGTTATTAAGGGTTGGCTTGATTTAGACCAGGCTAAGGACCAATTAGTTCTTTTGAAGAGAAGTTAGCTCAATTTGAGGTTGGATGCTTGTGTTTAGATCGGGAGCTTGCCTCGGCCATTCTTGGGCTGCCTTTTGGGATAAAGCATCGTCACTGAATAAGGGTAGATCTAACACAAGTAAGGATTTGATAGTCAGGTCAGGAAGAGATTACCTTAAGATAGGAATCCTTGTCTCAGCCATGGCCTAGAGCTAGTATCCTTCAAGCTAGTCCTTGGAGTCTTCTAGCTTAGCTATGCATGATCGGTCCAGGGGTTTGAGCCCTATCATTGTATGAGGCATTAGTGTGTTATATACATTGTTGGTGCATGGGAACTGATAAGAATCAACCTTCTAGAATGATCATAAGAAGCCAGGTTAGAGGACTTCAAGGGCTTGCACTAAAAATACTAGCTCTAAGCCATAGTTGAGATAGGGACTCTTATCTCAATCTAACCTCTTGTTGACTTGTCTATCAGATCCTCACGTGTGTCCAACATGCTCCTACCCTACAGCAAGGTCCTCATCCAAAGGATAGCCTGGAACTAGCTAAGTCGAGCTACCGACCTGACCCACTGTTATCTGACTTCAAGATAGCTGACCTTTTGCTAGGATGATTGGCCCCCGACCTAATCCAGATTAGGTTGGCCCTTGACTATAACACATTCTTGCTTCTACCTATGTTGTATCATATCCTAGATGTCTAGCCACCAAGTGACACATATCTCTTGACACAATGTTTCAAAATGATTCTTTCTTTTTCGTACTAAATATTCTTTATCTTTTTTACCCTTTTTTAGTACGACTCATGTAATCTAATTGTAAAATACCATTTTTTCTTTTCATACATATAGAATAACCTTAATAGGTAAGTATAAAAACCCTCACTTTCCTTGTATGCAAATTCATATCCTTTTCAATATAGAAAATTACTCATTTGAGCAACCTTAGTGTTCTCATATTTTAACTTTTACCTATTCCCTTTAGCAAGGAGTAGTGGTGAGTGACCTTTCAATTCGGACTAGTGTGTCATATCCGGCAGATTGTAGGTCGAGTAGGATCGAGTGGTGAGTCATATCCACTTGGTATTTTCCTAGGTTTTCTAGTTTCTTTTCCGTTTCCTTTTCAATTCATTCATTGTGGTGCTTTTCACTATATATGACCCCGAAGAAGCATCAACTTTGCTGATATCAGAGTACGGTTTCGCAAAGGAGTGTGTGAAGTTGCAGTGAATTTTTTGTTCACTTTACTATTAGTGGCTGCAGTGTTCCTTTAGTGTGTTGGTGTGATTGTAAATGTGGTTTAATTGTTACTCTATTTTTCATCATGAAAATAGAGCAAGTTCATTTCTACTTTGTTTAGTGACTATTGGATATTAAGGTTGTTAGTAGTTTGTTAATCTATTTGAAAAAAAGTCTTACACTATGTTAGATTCAAGCGTTTAGGGAGTTATCGATGACAAGGGCAGTGGTGCTTAACCTAGTTGTGGTCATAATGGTAGTAACACCTCAGGGTCCATTGATGATAGACTCAATAGGCTCACAAACCTTCTTGAGAGTTTAGTCACAACAATGCAAGTAAATAGGCAACAACTTCAAGGTGTATAATCACTTAACTTATAAGAGAATGCTCCTAAGAGACCCTATGACCAAGGTAACCAAACGAATCACCCAATTCGACCATAATGAGTTGGAGGAGTAGTAGGCCAAGCAGTTAGATGAAAATTGGAGTTAGAGGAGATTGAAGAAGAAGATGGGGAACTGGATGTTGAAGAATTTAGGGAGGAAGGAGAGGAAGCTGACTATTACCCATTACTAAGATGAGGACGCCGAGCTTTTAAAGGGCTAGATAATGTTAAGGTTCAAATCCGACCCTTCAATGGAAGTGGTGGTGCCGATGAATACTTAGAATAGGAAGAGAAGGTCGAGAAGGTGTTTAACTGATACAGATATATGGATACTATCAAGGTTTGACTTGCTACATTGGAGTTTACTGGGTATGGACAATGTGGTGAAAAAATTTGAATGTAGCCTGAACAAGGGATGGAAGACGAAGTGTCAAAACTTGGGACGAGATGAAGAGGTTATTGAGGGATAGATTTGTGCCCGAGACGTACCTGTAAGATATGTTTGCAAAATTGCAAGAGCTTCACCAAGAAAACTGATCTATTGATGACTATGTTAGAGAAATCTAGATGTTGATGATTCTAGTTGACATGGAAGAACTAGAAGCCCATATAGTATGAAGATTCATTTCTAGACTCAATTATGAGATTCGCAATATCGTTGAAGTATAGAGGTTTTATACTTTAGAAGAGGCGATCAAAATGACACTAAGGGTTGAAAAGCAGAGGAGAAATGTTCTGAGTCGACCTGAGTAAACATTCTCTAAAGCTCCCATATTACGCCAACTTGTTTAAACTGACCTGAAGAGGCCATATAGAGCTGGAGAAAGGAATGATTGACTTGATGAACGCCGAGCAGACCAACATGGCTGAATAGGATAGTTAAGTTGACTTGAGACTAAGCTAACCCCAAGAACCAATGAGCAAGGCTAGCCATCTGGACAGAAGACTAGCGAGGTGAAGTGTTTTAAATGCTTAGGCTTTAGACACATGGCTGTTGAATGTTTGACTCAACTTGTCATGATACTCTGAGGAGACGTAGTGGATAGTACCAATGAAAGCAACCCCAAAGAAGAAAAGAATGTTGGAGAACCTAAAGTGAGAGAGGAAGAGGAGCCCTATGTCTATGCCGACCAGGGAGAAGTAATGACTCTAGTCTTAAGACAAGTCCTGAGTTCCTTGCCGAACTCTAAGGATGACTAGAGAGAGAATTTTTTTCATACTAAGTGTACTGTCAAAGGCCAATTGTGCACAATTATCATAGATAGAGGAAGTTGTACTAATGTTGTTGCATAGTCCTTTGTGCAGAGGTTGGGTCTACTGACCTCAAAGCATCCCTAACCCTATAAGTTACATTAGCTTCATGATAAGGGTATTTTACATGTAACTGAACAAGTGACTGTATTGTTTAGTGTTGGAAATTTATACTGGGATGACGTGGTGTGCAATGTCATCCCCATGGGAGCTTCACACCTACTGCTTGGATGACCTTGGTTGTTCGACTGATGTGTCACTCACGACAGGTATAAGAACACCTATGCCTTTGTCAAGGATGGAAGGAGGATAGTGTTGTAACCACTAACCCTATCTTAAGTAAATGAAATCCATAATCAACTCACTTAAGCTAGTAAGAAGAAATCCCTAATGTTGAGTCGTAGAGAGGTCTGATTTGCTAAGAAGGCTAATGAACCAATGTTCTTGTTCGTTAGAAGATTGATGGAGATGAGGGAATTGCTAGATTTCCCAGAAGAACTCTGAAGATTGCTAAATGAGTTCTCTGACCTATTTTTGGAAGAACTGTTACCAATTTGAGGCATCGAGCACTGTATTGATCTACAGCTAGGTGCTACCCTGCTAAATCGACCTACGTACAAGATCAACCCTTCGTAAGTTGCTAAATAGAAGAGATGGATGGATGAACTCATTGAGTGAGGATATGTGAAGGAAAGCATAAGCCCTTGTGCTGTACCAGCTCTACTTGTTGTAAAGAAGGATGGTTCATGGTGTACGTGCATCAATAGCTGAGCAATCAAACCGAATTACTGTCAAGTATAGATATCTAATACTGAGGCTTGATGACATGTTAGATGAGCTGAATGGCGCAAAGATATTTTCAAAGATTGATTTGCAAAGTGGCTACCATTAGATTCTCATGAAGCTGGGTGACGAATGGAAGACTACCTTCAAGACTAGGCACGGACTCTATGAATGGTTGGTTATGCCATTTGGACTTACGAATGTGCCGAGTACATTCATTAGGTTAATGAACCATGTGATGTACCTTCTACTTGGAAGATGTGTGATCATGTACTTTGATGACATGTTAGTATACAATGGCAACCTAAATGACCATGTTTGATATCTTCATGAAGTATTTGATGTTTTGTCAGTTGAGAGGTTATATGGGAATATGAAGAAGTTTATGTTTTGCTAGAGTGAAGTGATTTTCCTAGGGTTTGTATTGTTTAGGGTTGGAATCCGAGCAGATGAGGAGAAGATCCAAGCTGTTCTAGAATAACCGACGTCGAAGAATGTCACTGAAGTCCAAAGTTTCCATAACCTAGCTTCTTTCTATAGGCAATTTATTAAAGACTTTAGCATAATAGCCACCCCATTGACCAATTTGACAAAGAAGAATGAAGGGTTTAGTTAGAGTGGCTGAGCTAAGCGAAGCTTCAAGAAGATCGAGGAGAAGCTCACTTCAACCCGTATCCTTTCACTTCTAGATTTTGATAAGCCCTTCGAATTAGAGTGCGATGCATTGGGAGTTAGAATTGTTGTTATCCTGATGCAAGAATGATGGCTTGTTTCTTACCACAATGAGAAACTAAGTGGCCTAGCCCTAAACTATTCTATGTATGAAAATGAGTTGTACTCCCCTTTTCGAGCCCTTACTGTTTGATAATACTACTTGTTACCACAAGAGTTTGTTATTTACACTGACTACGAGTCATTGAAGCATCTTGGGAGTCAGAACAAGCTTTTGAAAAGACAAGCCAAGTGGTTAGAGTTCATGGAGGCTATCTCATACATTATTTGGCACAAGAAGGGAAGTGTAAATGTAGTCACTGATGCTCTATCACGATGGCAAACCTTGTTGATCACTTTGTAAACAAAATTATTGGGATTCTCACTTATTATTGAATAGTATGCTATTGACCCTTACTTCGGTTCTGTTGTTGAACAGTGTCGTGAAGGGCTAGTTATGGGAGGATATTATCTTAAGGATAGCTATCTATTCAAGGACTGCAGGCTATGTATCCTAAGCTGCTCTACATGTGAGTTATTGGTCTAGGAAGCATATAGTGGTGGACTTTTAGGCCACTTTGGGGAGGTCAAGATAGTCAATTTGTTAAAGGAGAATTTTTACTAGCCAGGTTTGGCTAAAGATGTCTATAAGGTAGTTAGTTGTTGTAAAGTGTATAAGTATGCTAAGGGGAAGAGAGAACCCCATGGAGAGTACATGCCTTTACCGATGCCTACCTTACCATGGGCCGATCTTAGCATGGACTTTGTCCTAGGGTTGCCTCGGACATCTAGAGAAAAAGATTCTATGTTTGTTATAGTGGATTGTAGTAGTAAGATGGCGCACTTCATTCCATGCCATTGGACTAATAATGCCTTATATATCGCTGATTTGTTTTTGTAAGAGATTGTCCAACAACATAGAGTACCGTAGACTATTGTCTTAGATTAGGACTCAAAATTTTTTAACTATTTCTAGAAGACCCTTTGGATGAAACTTAGGACTAAACTAATGTTCAGCTCCAGTAGCCACCTTTAAACTGATGGCTAAATTGAAGTAGTAAATAAGACACTAGGTAACCTACTCCGAGCTATTGTAGGGAAGAACTTAAGGGATTGGGATCTATGCTTACCAGTCGTAGAGTTCGTATACAACTGAATTGTCTACAACACTACAAGTGAGACCCCATTTGAGGTTGTCTATGGCCTTAACCTAACCATTCCCCTAGACATGATTAGTACCCTAGTAGCTCCTAAAGAGAGTTAATCCAGAGTTAATTGAGCTCGAGAATTACATGAATTGCACCAGTTTGTAACAAAGAAGATCACCAAATTCAATCAGAGACTATAAGAGATTGGTAGCCGAGGTTGCTAAAATATTTCTTTTTAGCTAGGAGACTTAGTATGGATTCACCTTAGCCAAGAGCAATTCCCGCAGTTGAGATAAAGAAAACTATTTCCTTGAGCTGATGGCCCTTAAGGTTCTAAAGAAAATCAACTGCAACACCTACTAGATTGAGTTGCCTGATAACTATGGTGTCTCCTCTACCTTCAATGTGTCCTATTTGATTCCCCATTGACCAACAAAAAACCCTACGAGTGCCCTAGAAGAATGAGTAGAAACCACTTCAGATTTGAGGGCAAATCTTTCTGACCCCCAGGCAAATGATTGGAATCAAACCCTTAGACCGATCACAAGAAGCTAAGTTAGAGGACTTCAAAGGCTTATACTAAAGATACTAGCTTTAAGCCATAGCCAAGATAGGGACTCCTATCCTGATGCGACCTCTTGCCGACCAGTCTGTCAGATCCTTACGTGTGTCTAACATGATCCTACCCAACACCAAGGTCTTAATCCAGAAGATAGCTTAGAACTAGATGAGCCAAGCTACCGACTTGACCCACTAGCATCTAACTTCAAGACAACTGACCCTTTGCTAGGATGATTGTCCTTTGACTTGATCTAGATTAGGTCGGCCCCTGATTGTAACATATTCCTACTTCCGCCTATGTTGTATCATATCCCAGATGTTTAGCCACTAAGCAACACGTGTCTCTTGACACAACGTTCCATAATGATTCTTTCTTTTCTGTACTAAATATTCTTTGTCCTTTTTACCCCTTTTTAGTATTTCCCATGTAATCTAATTGTAAAATACCCTTTTGTCTTTTCATACATGTAGAATAACCCTAGTGGGCAAACATATAAACCCCCACTTTCCTTGATGTCAAGTCATAACCTTTTCAATGCAAAAAATTACTCATTTGAGCAACCTTAATGTTCTCATATTTCAACTCTTATCTATTCCCTTTAGTAAGGAGTAGTGGCGAGTGACCCTTCAATTCTGACCAGTGTGTCATATTCGACGGATTATAGCCAAATAGGATCAAGTAGTGAGTCATATCCACTTAGTAGCTGCTCAGGTTTGCTAGTTTCATTTCCGTTTCTTTTTCAATAAATTTGTTATGGTGCTTCTCTGTATGTATGACCCCTGAGACACATCAGGAACCCCTACTCATCCTTCAACTGCCATTTATTTTTAGACCATCTTGTGGTTCGACCCCACTATGGGACATTCGACACATTAAGGAGCTATAAATGAAGTTAAATCCATAAAAATGTGTTTCTGGGGCTTCTTTTCACAAATTCTTGGGGTATATGGTAACCTAATGTGGCATTAAAGCAAATCTAAGAAAGATCTATGCTATAAGGAATATGAAGTCAAAGTCCCCACGTATAATCAAGGAAGTTCAAGAGTTGAAAGGTTTGATTGTTGCCTTGAACCAATTCATTTCAAAAAGTACAGATAGATGCATATTGTTTTTCAAGATCTTAAAGAACCCTAAAGAATTTAGATGGACTAAAGAATGCAAGACTGCAATCAAAGAATTGAAGGACTTTCTATCATCTCTATCGATCCTTTTGAAGCTTATTCCTAAGGAAGATGTATTTTTACATCTATCTATCAACAACTATGCTCTTTCCTCTATCCTTATTTGCATAGAAGGAAAAGAGCTCTTTCCTCTACTCTTGTTTGTATAGAAGGAAAGGAGCACATGCAGATTTATTATGTAAGCCATGTCTTGCAAGGCCTAGAGACAAGGTACACTAAGATTGAAAAATTCATCTTAATCGTAGTGATTTCAACAAGGAAGCTAAGGCCATACTTTGAAGCTCATCAGTTCATAGTTCTTACTAATCAACCATTACGGTAACTCTTGCAATGACTTGATACCTCAAGAAGAATGATGAAGTACATCCTAGAATTAAATGCCCATGGTATGCAATATAGACCTAGAACAACACTAAAGGCATAAGTTTTGGCTAATTTTGTAGTTGAATTTACTAGAGAAGAGGACAATTTTGAGAAGGCTAGGAAGCTTGTTTAGAACTTGTACTTAGATTGCTCCTCCACAAAGGAAAGAAGCAGAGTAGGACTTATCTTGTAAGGGCTACATAATGTGAAGATGGAATATGCATTAAAGTTTGGATTCCCAGGAAGTAATAACAAAGCTGAGTATGAAGCCTTGATTGCCAGACTAAAGTTGGTAGAGGAAGTTGAAGCTAAGAAAATTGAAGCCTTTTCAGACTCATAATTGATTGTAAACTAAGTAAAAGGAGACTATGTAATGAAAGAGGAGATAATGAGCAAGTACTTAGCTATTGTATGAATGCTCTTGGAAGAATTCTAGGCCTTCACCATTGTGAAGATCCCTAAACTTAGAATATCACCATCAATAAATTATCAAAGTTAACTAGTACATCCCTGATTTGAATGATAAGCTTTTTATTGAATATTTTCCGAGCAAGAGTTTGGAAGCGACGAAGCAATGCTATGAGGTTCACTTATGCCTAAACAAAAGATCATGGATGGACTTGCATTGAGTATCTGAGAGACGGGGTCTTACTTATAAACAAGAAAGAAGCTTGAAGGCTTATATACCAAGTCGCAAACCATACCTTAATCAAAGGCAACTTACATAACCATAACTTTACTAAACCCTATCTTTTTTGCCTTATGCCGATTGATGTACAACAAGTTCTTTTCGATATGCATGTAGGAGCATGTAGTAACCATGTAAAGGCTTAGATGTTACATGTTCGAGCTTTGAGGATTGGTTACTCTTAGTTAACTATGAAAGAGGATGCCAAGAATGTAGTATGACAATGCCCATAATGTCATAAACATGAAGTTCTGAGCCATGTGCCTTTTAGCTAATGATGTAGTTTAACTAGCCCTTAGCCTTTTGCTTAATGGGGAATGGACATACTTAGACCTTTTCTAAAGGACATTGTACAACAGTAGTTTATAATAGTTACAATAGATTATTTCGCTAAGTGAGTGGAAGCCGAGGTAGTAGCAAAAATAACTAAGCAAAAGGTCAATTCATTTGTGTCCAACTTTATTTTGTCAAGATTTGGAGTTCCCTTCATGATAATCATAAAAAATAGTCTACAATTCAACAATAATAAGTTTTGAGCTTTCTAAGGGAAGCACGACATTCAACTAAATTACACTTCGATGGCTCATCCCCAAACAAACAAACAAGTGGAAACTGTTAACAAGATCATCTTATATAGCTTAAATCAAAGAGTTGACCAAGTGGAAGGGAAATGAGTTATGGAGCTCCCTAACTTCTATAGGGATATAGGACCACCTAGAAGACTTTGATATGGGAGACTCCTTTTAAATTGGCTTTTTGGATCAAGGGCTTTTTTGCCGATTGAATTGGAGATACCTAATTTGCATGTTGAAAAGTTTGATGTTGTGGTAAATTAGGTTGGCCTGATAGCTAATTTAAACACCATAGAAGAGATATAAGACATTAAAAGAGTAGGGGTTGTTGGTTACCAACATAAGGTGGTGAGACATTGTAATGAAAAGGTCAAGTGCAAGATATTTTAACCTCAGGACATAGTTTGTAGGAAAATGGAAGCAATTGGCATGTAAGACAATTAAGGGAAGCTTGTTGTCAATTGGAAGGATCTAGTAAGGGTCTAGAAAGTTGTAGGAAATGAGGCTTAAATACTAAAGAGGTTAGATGGACAAATTATCCCTCGAGCATGGAATGTCGAGAATCTTAAGCTATATTTCATGTAGTTGTTTTCTGTTATTTAAGAATGTTATGCATTTGCATTCAGTGTTTATCCTAAAACTATGTATGGCAACAATCTAGTTTCTATTGAGTTGAAGTGCTTATTTCCCGATCTATTATACACATCTCTACTTATGGTCTTATCAGTTCCTGATTTAACCATGATTAATGGATGATATAGTTCAAGCCAATGCAGTGAATGAGCTATTACTTACGAGGCAATTGTTTATTCTAAGCTCTAGTACTTTTCCCTTCTCTCCCATAACTGATCCTTCAATTCTATAGCCTTTTTAAAGAGCTCATCATTCTTAGTCTTTAAGCTCATCACCTTGTTAGTCACCAATCCATGTGTTAACTGCTTAGCAGTAAGCTCTCCTTATAGCTTTTCAACTTCCATCTTGGCCTTTATCCTTGCATTTTCGACTGCAATTGCTTGTACCTTTGAGGAGTTGCAAGTCTCCTCTACCTTTTACATCGGAATGACAAAGTGACAAGTTAATCAACTCTTGATCACATATATGTACAAAAAGGACCAACCTTACTTTTCTCATTTCTTCCTCGGTCTTATCTATGGTCATTAGAACATGACTACTAATTTGTGGAACAAGTACAAAAAATTAGTGACTAAACAAATGATACGAGTTAAAGTGAATGATAGTTTTGAAAACTTACATCATACATCTTGGTAACGATGTGGTCTTATATTACTGCCACCAACTCCTTTAATGTTCCTCCTTACAATTTCCTTATCCTTTAGTAGAATAATTCCCTTTAGTAGGGTGAAGGACTTTGTCCTGTCCCCTAACCCAGAATTAGTGTTCAAGATGGTAGATTTCAATAAGGAACATAATAGTAACTCTTCTCAACTTATGGAGTAAATTTAGCCGATCTAATGCCTAGAGCCTTCTCCTATAAGGCCTTCTTTGCGTTCTCATTGAAGTCTTTGCTTTTCTTGGATGGGGGTTCTTCAACATGCTCCTTCCCTTTCGTCTTTTTAGGGTTTGACATAAACGTTAGCTCTACCAATCTTGAGTTGTTTCTAACTTCTGTTGGGACAATCTCCATTACATGATTAGGAGCTGAAATTTGGTTAGACTCACCAGTAGGTCTTTCTTCTATCACATTTTCTGAAGGAGGTGACTTTTCTTTCTATACGTGTTTAAGAACATTTTCTTGCTGAACAACTTCTCACCTTCTGGTTGAGTTGTCTCCTTTTTCTTCTTTTGGATAGTTTGTCCCTTGATGACCTGTTTATGTGCTTTACCTTGACTTAAGGTAGCCTTAGCAGTACTCCGATCAAGTTTTTGTGTTTTAACCTTGGCTTGGGCTAGCAGCTTTCTTGTGTCCACATTACCTTTGCCCATGTTTGCATAAAAGAAGAGTATTAAAACTTAAAACTAAAAGTATAACTTACAAATTCGTATTGAGTGAAGCTCAAAGGCAAAGGATCTCCCCCCATGAGTTGTAAAGATTTGCTTCCTTTTCATAACTCAGCATGGCATGGTGGTTTGATCGAGCCTTACCTTCCTCATCATAAAATATTAGCTATCCCTTGTTGTAGCACTTAATGATTCTCTTGACATACGAGTAAACCATGTTATTATGTTGCCTATCTTGAATATTTTTAGCAATAGTAACTTCGTTTTGCAATAACTTTATCTCTTTAGTCTTGATGGGTTCTATCATGCTACTTATGAATCTTGGACTCCAGGCCATGCATGAACTTTTGGCAATGTTGTGTGGTGTCCCATTCTCACTTTGACAAATGTCATACATAAATAAAAGTTTGCCCCTTGTTAAAATAGTGGAATGCTATACCATCAATTGACTTGCTTACAAATACAAATAATTAAATTTTTAGTGGAAACCGTGAACTAATGGCAAGCGTACCAATTTATTGATAGTAAAGGGAGAGTAACTAAGGTCATATTTTGTGGTGAAGTAAAGAATAGAATTTAGAAAGATAACTAAGTATTAGATTATACTATTTCTACTTTAATCTAGTTAACTAATTCAGCAATTTGAAAGGAAAGAGCATGCAAGTTAACTCAAATAGAAGGAAAAACCACAATGAAATTAAGTATGGATTTTAGTAATTTCTTGGTATTAGGATGTGGATTTTATATATATACATATATGTATGTTTATATATATTAGTAACAAGTAAACAATTATCTAAAATCATTGTGGCTATGCTGTTAGAATATTTATGATAGTTTAAACATGGATTTTACTCATACTCATAGAATTTATCCCACTTTAGTTTTGTACATTCTATCATGTAGTAGGAGCATTGAATTATCAAGTTTTCATCTACACTATCGGCTAGCTATTCAAATCTTGTCACTACTTAAATAACTATGTTAGAATTAATTTTTCATTCCAACCAATTTTAGCTCTAGGTAAGTATATGGATTTGAGCCCTTATTCTCAAGAATTACCCATTTAAATTAGGAACCTGGTTTCTATTTAGGGTTTTCTAATCCTATTATGGTATTTAGACCCTATTAGGATAACAAGGGGAAGGCCTAATATATATGAATCACTACTTAGCTCGATACTAACCTAACACTCGAGTTATACCTAATTACATAATAGAACTAAGTGAAATTCTAATTTTATACTACCACAATACAAGAACATTAATAACTATAAATACATCATGTTCACCTACTACCTATAAGCATAATAAGCATTATTCATCACATTCATAGAGAATAAGCATTCAATACCTAATACACATGAACATGAAAATAAACATTGCATTAAACATGGAAAAAGTATGAGAAACATTACAAAACTGAGCTCCTTAACCTCAACAATAGAGTTCCTCAAGATTTTCCCAACAATCTCCATGGATGCAATGGAAATCCACAAACCCAAACCTTGAAAAGAACTAAAACCACTAAAATTCTATGCTACGAGCATAAAAATACAAGAAAATGCCATGGAAATCATAAAACTATTGCAAAAGTAACCTAAGATTGCCTAAAGAATAAGAAGTTGGTGGAATAAAAGCCTAAACCCTAGAAAATGCAAAGCAAAATCTGTAGAAATGAAGAAGAAGAAATTTTTATATTAGGTCATTACTGGCATGATGGTAAGCAGGGGTACTGTCAAGCCGGTAGACAAGTGTCGGGCACTTCTTCTCTTTCCTTTTAATGAAACAACATATTTTGTGTCAGGAGTTTAATATACCATCGTGACAGTAACTAGGGGTACCGTCAAGCCGAGATACCCTTCTAGTTTTGCAAATTTCAAGACACTGGCTTGACTATAGCTTGGCTTATTGTCAAGCCAATAGTTTTACCTCTAAGTTTCCTTCTTTTTCTTCATTTTCGACTACTTGAATGGGATTGTCATTACATGGTAGCCATAGGACCTACAAGATAACATAAAAAGCTTAAATTCTTTAAATATATACTACTTTTGATTGTTAAAACAAAAAAAAAAAATGAATTACACTTGTGTTGAGAAATTATATGTGATTTTAATGAAAATTCATACACTTTTACTAAAAAAATCTATTGAATCACATATAATTATTACAAAAATCCTTTAGATAAGTGTGTGGTTTTGCATACTTATCATCATACTATTGCATAGAACCACCCATTAGGCTAGTGTTTGATTGTAGAAAAATATTTGAATAGTTGTAGTGTAGCCCTAACTTTGAGCTCCTCATAGACTATTTTAAAAGCAATAACGATCCTATACGTAACAGGAGAAAACATATTCGGCGATACACAAAAATAGTTGAAGAACTCTTTTTGAAAATAGGAAAAAATAAATCATAACCCAAACTTAAAATATTTCAAGTAAACATGAAACTCATGCTCAATAGGAAAACACACCCTCTTAACTTCCTTAGGCCTATGAAGATGCCATTTGATCAAAAGGCCTTTAAAATATTTGTTTATTTAGATACGACCACCCTAATGGCATTGCTCCTCACTCCATTCGGTGAATCAATGTTATATGCTACGTTATTATATAGATACTTAGTAGGTGGGTTGTCCTCCTCATCTTTAGGATAAAAATCTATTAGAAGTGCATCTATGTAGTCAAGTTTCTCCTACCTTTCGATCACATTCTCTGTCGAGCTACTTGAACTAGAAACCGAATCAGTCACCTCATGGGTATAGAAGAAGGAGTAGCCTTAAGGTTAGTAGGAGTAGTGGAATGAACTTTGCTCTTGAGCATACCTGGTGAAATGTTGACAACTTGAAAGAAGAGAGAAGAGTTGGAGAAAGAATTATGAAATTTTATGTAGAATAGTTTTGAGAGAGTATGAATGGCAAGATAATGTACAGAGGAGTCTCTTAAGGAATTTATATAAGTATTGCTCCAAGTTGATCCTATTCTTAGAAAAAAAGAAAGGAAAGGTAATTGGGATTTGGGCATGATTTGATTGCCAGCCACCAATAGAAGATACTTGTATAATGTTAGAAACCTAATAGGTATGATATCGCTGGTAGTTACAAAAATGCGAAATGTCATAATGACTTAGTTAACAGCTATCCTAGTACATACATTGAATATAAGTAGGCAAGAAAAGTTTAGGGAAATGACCTTTGAGTTAGGAATTTACATTATGCTTCATGAAGAATATTGAATAAAATATGGACACACCAATTGAGAGCCCAATGGCCTTGCTTGGTAGTTATGCGATGATCTAAAAGTACAGGCATGGGTTGCCTACTTGCTAATTAAAATGAAATAAGGAATACCTCCTTATCCATTCCTACACTCGAATCCTCAATTATAAAAGTTGGGGGGCAAATGATGATAGTGAAATTTTGCCCTTCTTGATTGTAGCTTAGTACATTGCCTGTTGACCTATCTAACTTTGTTAAGGTTGGTAGCGCACCCTAATTTGATGACCAAGGAGACCTTGGGCATAGCCAACTTGATGGGCTAGAAAGCTTAGCTCATCCCCTTTAATTTCTTTGAATTTAAATAAGGGTGTGAATAGTTTAGCATTCGCTTAACTTAACTACATATCTACCCATTCCCCTTGTCTTTCGACATGTGACTAAATTAAGAAATCGCCATGCACCCAAAGCAGATAAATTACAATCAAAACGGTTGTTGGATAAATGCCTATAAATAAGGAGATACCAATAATGTAAGGACTCTCTATACACTCTTAAGAACTTACTTATCCTCTTACACTTTCATACTGTAACTTAGGCATTGGATTAGCTATGCTGGACTAGCCTCAACACCCTCTTTAGCTTGATTCTTTTCTCATTTTTAAGGATCAACTTATAACACTGCTTTCGACCAACAACACCAACCATCTTGTCAATATAACGTTACTTAGATAATTACTTCCCAATAGCTAAGTCTATGTCAAACTCATATTCAATCAATATATCTTAACATTAATTTCCACTTCTAAATATACAGTCAAGAGTCACAACCAAACATGGCAAATGGCATGAAGCATACATCATCAATATCAATGTTCAATACCGCATCATTCATCAAGCACTCACTATAGTAATAAATCATCAAGTCATTATGTTCTATAATACACTTGATTGTAGTCATAGCAACTATTCAAACAACGAATGGTCTATACATTATGCCACTCGTATCATACAATAAATAAAAAGAGGAGGGGTGCTCATATGTTATATCGCATATACTTACTAAGGTCGTTGGTGCTCCCAAACTCTAGCGTATGCCAATGTAAGTCTCTAATTCACCTATACTATACAAAATAGCCCCCAAGTTACTTTAAAGTCCCATTTTAGCTCTTATTGAAAATTCTTAACTTCTAGCTACTTTAACTGTTACGTTTCTTATGAAAATTTTAGGTTCTTTATACTGGTGTGATTGTTATTTCGAGTGCTTTCAAAATTTGAAAAGCTCCAAAGCTTATTAGATCTTCAAAAATTACAAAAATATCTTTTTGATAAATCTTTTTATCTTACATGTTAGGAAATTCCATAACTAAACTATAACACACTAAATATACCTTAAATGCCAAAATTTCCCTCTTCTTTTGGAACCTAACAAAAGCAATTATTACATAAAATATCATCTCCAAATCATGTAGAAAGCGTAAAAATTCCAACTTATCATATATGAACTCTTTTTGTATCTTAATATGCTTGAGGAGGCCTATTTACATAACAAATAGTAAACAAATTTCAAAAATTCTGAAAAATTTTGTAAAATCGTAAAAATTCTAAACAATTTTGTAGTCCTAAAAATTTTAAACAATTTTGTAGAATCCTAAAATAATATAATTAAGTTCCTTCTTTTTCTATTTTGTTGATTCCTTTGAAAAAGTGATAAATTGACTAAAAATAGAAAAAAAAAAGTAGTTTTACCAAAATATAATTGTAAAGAAAATTCTTTCCATCACCTTTGGATTCTTTAAATGACATATGTGAGGTTTTGCTATTATATTGTCAAAAGCTAATTATTTAATTAATCTCCAAAAAGCAACAGATTTGAAGAAAATTATGTGATAATTATCTAACTGATAATTTTTTTAAAAAATAAAATTATTCTCATAAACTAAATTTATTTAGAAACGTATATATGAAAATAGAAGAGAAACAATATTATTTAACTTTTGAGAAGCAGGATTGAATTTTCACCCAAATTAGTATATTCCTTAAAGATAAAATTACCACATGAAAATATATGTAAGAACACCCTAGAATATCAAGAAATCATAAAATATGAAAGTCATTTGATATCAAATAAAAATTGGGGAAGAACTAAAAAAAAAAAAAAATGACTTAGTTGTTGTTGGCCACCTTTGGCCATCCTTAGCTATTATGGCCTTGTCTGCTAGAAAGATAGTGGTGGATTTCCTTAGGAAGCTGGAGCGTCAAGCTATCTGAAGTAAGGGAAGGGCATTTATTGGAAGGGCTGGATTCATCTGCTTTTTCATTTTCAAGCAATTTCGATGTTTTACTTGGTTGATCTAATTTTTATTTAGTTTTCCTTGATATTTGAGGGCCAAAATATATATTAAAATCAAAATGAGAGTCTAGAAATGATTTATCTTTTATTGGATGAATTTTGAAGGTAGAATATTATATTTTCACTATTGAAACTTGAGAGAGTTTATAATAGAGTTTTCGTAAAAGAAATGAGAGGGACCAATAAGGAATTTACTTGGAGGCAAGAATGAGAGGAGAGTGATCTCATTTGTTTTGGTGTGGTTTAAATGGATTTAATAGGATTCAATGCTATAATTAAGGAGATTAAAAGGATTTTATGAATTTTCTTTAATTGCAAGAGTCTCTTGGAGGTTTTTGGATATTTTTAGCTCTCTTGGAAAGGTTCCCAAGTGATAAATGCTGGAGGGAGGAAAAAATATGGCTTTAAGCTTGGTTTTCCTCAATTTAGGGTAAATTTGGTCAATTGGCCACTACTTTAGAGTCATTTCTATTTAATTAAGCATACATTAGTTAATTTAATTAAAATTTTCATGGTTCTTACTCCCACTAAATTCTTTTAAGCTTCATTTATATATTATAAAATTATTTTGGCCTATTTTTTTGTGATTTGTTTATGTTTCAAGTTACAACTTTCAAGTTTCCAACTATAGCAATAAGATATTAAATTGCTATATTATGTATTTCGTTGAATAAAATTTCCTATACTTAATATTCTAAAAAAAAAATGATTTTCTATGTTTAATATTTTGAAATATTAATTTTATGAGCTTACTTCATCTAACTTTTTGAGCATTAACATGAAGTTTGATAAAAGAACAAAATGATTTCTTAAATCCCTAAATTTAGTTATTTAGAAATACGAGGTGTTACAAAATTTGACACAATTTTCCATGTGTATGATAATTTTGTGTAATTATTGGATGATCAATGCTATTTATTACATAAATAAAATGAAAAATGGCCTAATTTATTGTTATGTACTTATTTAATAGTAATATTGAGTATGCTAGATTGATGTTCAACCATGCTAGTTAGATTTTTTAGTGTATAATTTTTTCTAAACATTATGATATTTTAGGCCAAAGAGGTAATATATAAGTTGCATATAATATAGGTATGTACATTATGAATTTGCTATGTATGTTGAAACTCATGTATCCATTATCGAGCCTCGAAAGCAATAGAGTTGCGACAATTTTACAGTATATGCCAACCTATGGTACAAGTTAGTTGCTTAAGTACTATCATAAATTTGATGCATAAGACACATATGACTAAACAAATTTGCCATGTATGTTGAAACTCATGTATCCATTATCGAGCCTCAAGAGCAATAGAGTTGTGACAATTTTACAATATATGCCAACCTATGGTACAAGTTAGTTGCTTAAGTACTATCATAAATTTGATACAAGAGACACGTATGACTAAACAACTTTGAAACATATCTAGTTTAGTGATTATAGTCATTTAAAAATGATTTATGTCAGACATTGAAGAGATGGAGTCACAATAGCCCCATAGTGTGAACTAATCTTAGATAGAAGCTGACTTCATAATTGCAATCTTATACTTAATTCACACAAGGCAAACCAAACTTAACCACTTTATTCAATTCTATATCTTTCTGTTATAAACTTGTAGTGTAATTTTTTTTAGGTTGTTTATAATAAACTTGATTTTTATAATCAAGGTTCTTTAAAAGATTTGAATTTCGAAAATGATACTTAGCAAATATTAAAAACTTTCAAGTACTTACAAAGTTATATTTGTAAGGGAAACAATAACTAGTCCAAAAGAGGGTGATAAAAGTTTATGAGTTTACAAAACTTAGTAAACACGTTAGTAATGAAAAACTTAAGGGCCATATAAGAAGTCACTAGTAGTTTCCCTAAAAATTAGTAGTATTGACGTTCAAGACTTAGTTTAGCCAATTTTTCATAATCCTCACTTCTCGACTCTATGTTTAATCTTCTTAATTTAGGTAGCGTACTTGTAAGTCTACTCCACACTTGCAAGATAATTATAGAGAAATGAGTGACAACTTGCTCAGTAAGTGGGATATAGACAGAAATATGCATTTGGCATAGGTACATTCAAGGTTTTCAATTAGGTTAGTTAGATGTAATGCATGCGTAAACAAATGTCATCATACGACGTTCTCTAGTTCATTATGAGATTAGAGAAATTACACTAACTCTAACCTAGGTTAAGGGATTTCACACCACATACTCATGAATTGAAACCAACTCGAACTTATGTAATAAAGAGCACCATCTACCCGAAACTCTATTTAAACCACAACTTTCAACCTTGCTGCAAGCGCCACAACCTCCTCTCTTATCACTTAGTTGACTAAGGGTAGGGACGTAACCATTTCAGCTATCTTCATTGAAGGGGTCCATGTTTGGCCTAAGAATCCTAGTCATTACTTCTAATGGGTTGTGATGCATATCAGGTTAGAAATTAGGTTGAGTTCGAATTAATTTAGTTTTGGAGTGATCAATGAATTCATACAATTCGAACAAAACAGAGTATACTAAATAATTGTAACATGGAGCTTGTTGATAGGCATTTTTGGATAATTATAATGTGGGCTTATATTAATTAGCTCAATACTTAAGCTCGGTCCAATTATCTAGTCTAGGTACAATTTTTATTGTCTCACTATAAATAGCAGGCAAAACCCCCAGGCAAGGGGTTCCCCTCTTCTATTCTCTCATTTTTCTTAACTACTTGACACTTCTCTCTATGTAATAAGAAGGTTGACTTAGATATTGGAGTGGCCGCGCCAGAGCACCCTCTACAACTCCTTGAAGTCATTTTCATGTTTTATAAGTGTTTGCATATTGAGATGAAAATCAACCATCAATAATTAGCGCTATTTATAGGAATGTGTAATTTATCACTACTATTACCGAATATTCTTTCTTGTGATGGATTTGCTCCGTTCTCTATCTCTATATTTTAGTGAATTTCTTCGTGACTCCCTAGATTTATCTTGGCTTTTCTCCATCCTATGAAATGTTAATTCACTTTCCCATGTCATGATGCATGATAACAGAAGCATGGAAGTACGATGCATTTCCTCTTGCGCATAATCGTTTTCCTTACGCAGAAGATGGTTTTCTTCATGCAAACAATGGTTTCCTCTTTGCGCATGGCGGTTTTCTTTGTGCATTGGATGATTTTTTCCTTATAAAATTCTAATTACTGCAATTATGGCTAGTTCATAGCCATCATTCTCGATAATAGTCACCAAAACTTCACGAACCACTTGGTTCTTAATTATCACCCTCATGCTTTGTATGAGGGTGGTGTCTCCGTCGAAATGATGAGTATCCATCCTGGATAATGAAATAAATAAAATGACCTGGTTAAGCATGATTCGAGGAGAAGATTGAAATTTCAAGCATCTATCCTCATCTTCTTATTGTTTATTTAAAAGAAAATGAAGACTGTTTCATCAGATTTGTTTTATTATCAAGAGTTAACCCAATTTCGACCATTGTAAGAATCGCGCAGCAGTCTATAGCCGAATGCTGAGTGCCAAGCTATTGTGAACTACAGTGCTGAGAAACCTACGCCGAATGGTCGAGTATCAAAGGGTGCCTCCATGGCCGAGTGATGAGAACAACTTATCCATACTACTTCTTAACTAGATTGGATTTCAATTTGTGTTGGACTTCAATTGTGCCGAGAATTGGATGTTCTGTTCTCTACAATCGAACTGTTCATGGCCGAGTATTGCAATGCATATCGAGTGCTGCTCATGGCCGAGTGGACATCCAAGCTATTAATGACCGAGCTGCTTACTTTATCGAATCCCAAGTTTCGATGCCGTCCATTGTTGCTAGTTTGCGAAAGCTAAGTATAATCGAGGTCCAAGTATATGCAACCTGAGCTCATCATCAAATTAAGTCGTGTAAAAGGAGGTAGTGTGCAATTAGCAAATCCACTGTTTGAGCTATTTAGCTCCTAATTTCCGAGCTGTCCACCATGGCTGAGTAACATCAGCCGAGCGCCAAGTCACACTACTCCAGTTTGTGCCAAGTAAGGGCTGCCAACTATGTCGGGAAGCCGAGATGTTGAGCTTTTCGATTCATATCAATTCACCGAGGTGCTCCTCGAAAAACTAATGCCATGCTTCTCTATCAGCTTGCAATGTCACCGAGATGCCGAGTATATCCAAGTTGTGATATCCAATGCCGAACAACATTTAGAGTTGAGAGAGTGACTGAACCAACTTCCATATAGAGCACTTTAGCATAATGTCTGCTGAAGCTCCGAGATAGCGAATGCCGAACAAGCACAATCTCGGCAAAACGAAGGTTGATTTTCTGACAGGCCGAGTACTACGAATACCAAATTAAGGCTGAGCTCTTTTCTTTAGTAAGCTTCAACGGTAGCTATGGTTGAGCCGTTCCATACAACAGTTGCCTACACGAGATCAAAGCAAATCGGAGGCCAAGCTTACGACAGCTTGCACTGGCCGAACTACTCCAAGTTTGCTATGAAACTCTAAGGTTGCTGAGTCCGTCCATTATGAAGCTTGCAGCTAAGCTGAACAACCATGACAAGTCAAGCCTCTATTCGAAAAGGTTGACCTGCTATTAATTGCCAAATCCTCAGTAGGATCCATTAAAGGAGCCAAACTACAGTAGTTTCTCGTTGAGCTCCTTAAGTGTCCGAACAATATCATGCCGAGATACTTACTTTAAACTCCCCAAGCTATTGAAAGGACCCATTGCTGAATTGAACTAATGTTTAATTATTGAGCTATTGCTTGTATGCGATATTAAAGACTTTCTAAGTTGTCCAATCTTAAAGTTGCTGAGCATCTAGAATATAACATGTATTTTGAGCTACTGTGGTTGAGTCGAAGGGTGCTGAATAAATTCATTTGATACTTAGGCTTTACATAGAAACTAATTTGAATTAGTGTTTGCTGTCCTGATTGGGTGTACATGTGTAGACAAGTCAATTCGGTTGGCAGTTGGTTTTCGTGATATGGAATTGCTTCAGTAGCAAATGAAGCCGATTCGGTTGGTGGCTTGTTCAGTTACTTGATTAAGTGCACAGTATCATTGAGGTCATCCTGATCAGCTTGCATAGCTACTAAGCTTACACATACGTTAAGCTGCCCAAACCAAGTAAAGGCTGAGCTATTCTTCAATAGTGATACCAAGCCATATGCTTTACATAGCTCCATGACTGAGTCTCTTTCTACAAAGATCAATATTTCCACCTACTAAGTGTAGGGAAATTAAAGTTCAACTTCACGATCAAACAAATGCAAGGACTTGGCAAAAGTTTAAAAACTTTGAGCTTCAAACAAAGGAAGTGGTATTCCTAAAGCAGGCAACATAAAACAATTGTCAAATTTCATGAGCCAACAACCGATGCGTATAGATGAGCCCACTCATATGCACTATCATTGATGGAAGGTAGGTACAGCTTCACTTTCACCTTTTGTGATTTATTTATTATTTATCCTCTGAGATATATGTTTTATGCAATGTCTTGTGCCAATTTATTGTTAATATTCACACTTAATCCATGAGCAATGTATTATCTATCTACGTAATTCTCCAATGAGAATTCAAAGACAGATTAAGGCTAGAGAAATGACTTCTATTTTGAGCCCACGCAGACATAATTTGCTAATGGGATATTCCATAATAGCTCTAAGTCCTACACATTATGGATGATAAGCTAACATAAACTTAACTACTTTGTCTAATGAATAGACTACGAGCTACTTAAAAACCATAGGCCATTAAGTGGTGATAGGTAAGATACTTTAAGTTCTACAATTTGCAAGGACAATGTGTGAATAAGCCCTAAAGTCCTATACATTAATGGATTAGAGATCGATTAGCCAATTTTACGGCTCTACTTAGCACAGGTCATACCCAACCTAGCCGATCTGTATGCTTCTTCACCTCTTTAGACACTCTCTCCTCTTCAGGTGTATAGGTCACTTCAGGTTGTTGCCTCTTTAGGCGCTCTCACCTCATCAAGCATATTGGTCTCTTTAGGCACTTTTGCATCTTTAGGTACGCTTGCCTCTTTAGGTACGCTTGCCTTTTTAGGCACCTTGGCCTCTTCGAGCCTTTGCCTTTTTAGGCATACCAATATTTATAGGTGCTTTAGCCTCTTCCACTTTTCACCTTTCGGGCCTTTCCTTCTTTAAGCACTCTAACCTCTTCAGGCTAGGATTACAAACCTTTCTAGAAATCCCACAAAGTCAACTTCCTTAAATACTCTCTTTTTTGACTTTGTCACCAAAGAGAATGGGGGCTAAGTCATGATAGGTATTTTTGGATAATTATAATGTGGGCTTATATTAATCAGCTCAATAGTTAAGCCCAGTCCAATTATTTAGTCCAGGTACAATCTTTATTGTTTCACTGTAAAAACTAGGCAAAACCCCTAGGCAAGGGGATCCTCTCTTCCATTCTCTCATTTTTCCTAACTACTTGATACTTCTCTTCACATGACAAGAAGGCTAACTTAAGCATTAGAGTGACTGTGTCGAAGCTCCCTTCGATGCTCCTCGAAGTAGTTGTTTTCATGTTTTGTAGGTGTTTGCATACTGTGACAAAAATCAACCATCAATAGAGCTCAACTCCCATAGTAGTAGCATAGTCATATTCAGGCACATGCATAGCATACACACAAACAACTACATTACAATTGCAAGCCAACAACATATCAAAGCCTCGAAGTACTTTAAAGTACTCTAAAATGCTGTAAAGCATTAATCCCACTTAATTGGATATTGATGCTCATTCTCTTCATGTGTCTTACTCGTCATGTTTTATTACCCTTAGAATTTAATGTAACCACCTCAATTCCTATCTAATATATGACATAATAGTTCATTTTGACATTTAAGTATGTTCTTCGGTTGAATTAAGTGAGTTTTCCAAGGTTTTTATTAGGCATTAGTCTAGTAGTGTAGGTTTTGACTAAAGTTCTAACTTAGTATTTTAGCATAGGTTGCTGTACAATAGTTTTTGACCTAGGTTTTGACTCCAATAAATTCTTAGAAGTTATAGGCAGACGACTTTCTAACCCACTTTCTAGCTCCAAGTGATCTAATATTTAGTTCCACCATCTTCAAACATCTAGTGGCTCCTATGTTTAGCTTCTTCTATTAAACTACTTTTTGATTGAATTTCTGACTTAGGTTTTGACCTAGCATTGTAGTATAGGCTATTGTCCAAGAGGCTTTTGACTTATGTTTCGATATTGATAAGAATGTAGAGCTCAAATATAAACCACTTTCTTACCTAGATCTAATTTTAATGCATTCAAAATTATTCATACCAGTTTATGTTCTAACCTAATTTTGACACAGTTTCTAACCTTGTTACTACCTCTACATCTTACAACTTCACATATAATCCAACTTACTTTGAGTTCTAGAACTTCCATAACCTGTATAAACGGTAAGTAATAATTGAACACTGCAATTCATTTATACACTTCTCATTACCTTTTCCATTTAGTCACATATTCATTTGTACTTTGAGAATTTAAACCCTAAACTACCAAATACCCACTTAAATGTGAAAATCATCATTCTTAAACTTATAATAACCTACTTTTAGCTACTGCATGTGGTTAACTATGGGTTGTAACTTGATTTTGCAAATAATTCATCAAGTTTTTTAGTAAAACAACACTGCTAGCTCACTGTTTCTGCCAAAATGAAAATTTCCCAAAAATTTGGTGATTCAATTCTAAAAATCTAACCACATAGCATCAAAATATAACATTTTAGGATTATACCAAAAAAAAGAAGTAGGTTGAAATTACATTGATTGGTTCTTCGAAAACGCAACCAAAATTCAATGTACATGATATTTTTCTTAAGAATCCTATATTAGCACTTAAAATTTCAAAAATCTAGTTCAAAATTTGACTTTGTCATGCAACAATACTCAAAGAAATCAAGTTTTGAAAATTTAAAAGGTCGTTTGGTATTTTACCCAAAACTTAGTTAAAAATGAGGTTAAGAGGTAACTTACTGGAGCTTGGAGCTTTAGTAGGGGAGAAGGGGTGGGGTGGGGGCATGCTTATCTATCAATTTTGGCACATGACAATCCTTCAAGCAACTACTAAGTTTCACTTCCAATTAGTTGTCTTTAGGAACTCACTAATCCCTTACTTCCCACACTAATTTTCCTAATTTTCTTCCCTCACCTTTTCCTCTCTATTTTCCTTTCCTAGAATTTTTCTAGACTGTCATTTGAACTAAAATTTTGATAGTAAGGAGGTTTGGTTTTTTACAATTTGGTTTGATGGTGGTTTGTTCTCTTTCTTGTAGCATGCATTCCCTATTAGATTAGGTGTCCATGTTTGGTAATTCTAACATTTCCTTGTTATTTTTCATTTTTAATAAAATTTTCCATTTTTATCTATTTATTTAGTGAATTTTACCCATTTTTGGGTATTTGCAATAATTATAGGTACATATATTTATAAATTAATTATATTCGATGTATATTCATGTCTTTTATATATTATTTTATTTATATTATTTATTATATTACTCCTATAATTTATCTCTAATTATTTGTTAATTATTGGGATTTAATTCACGCATTATTGGTGTGTATATTATAATATAGTAAATTTCACTATTTTAGCTATGTCTTTATTATTTGATTGTATTTTTAAATTCGAAGCCTACATAAACTCTATGACTAACATTGCTATGTCTATTGTAGGCTTTTAGCCTAATTGAATTACCTTACTGAAAACTCTAAATTGACTACTAAAACCTAGTCACCTAAGTACAGGGCTTACATTTCTACCCTTCTTAAAAATGTTTTGTCTTCAAAATTGTGACATTTTAAACTACTATCATAGTATTTGGATTAATTAAAGATATCTCATCTTTATCATCACCCTTGATGCTAAAATTTTTTTCCATCCTTACTTTATTTCCTTACTTTGTAAGCTAACTTTTGCTCCAACTCTAAAGCCAACACTTACTGGTTACTCCTATGTTGTTCTTCTATAGACTCATATTTTCTTTATTCCACCAATTATCTTATTTACCATTAACATTGCACCAAGGTCATTACCATAATTTATCATTATTTCTTGTATCCTTTCCTACATTCTTCTTTCCTTTACTCCATACTTCCTAAATAGATTATTTTGTGTTAACAAGTTATTAATTTCTTATGGTGTTTTCTCTAATTTTACAAATTTGTAGGTAATTGAATCTATTGGGGAAAATTCATTAGGTTGGTAAAGTTTTCTTTTTTCTTTTTACAATCAATATTAAAGGTTCAAGAGTTTATTACATAGATGTTAGGTATGGTTACTTTCTGAATAAGTTTTCGAGTTAACTTCTAAGTGTAAAGAATCCTAAGTTCTAGTAAGGAGAATTTTTTTCAAATTCAATTTTTAAGTGAGTGTATTATCCAAATCTAGTTAGTTATTATCTTCGGTTTATTATCCTAGCATTAAGATTTAATGTCCAACTAATTTCTACTTCATCATAACACTTATACATTTTGCAGTTATTTCCTATTTCTACTTACTAACCATAGTACTATGCCTACCTATATTACTATGGTATAGTTTTATGAGGTGAGCATCTATTTACTGTTTTGGAACCATCGTTACTCCTATCATCGATTGTTCCACTTTATGTAATAGCATTATAGTTAATTAATAGCTATTTCTATTTATCCATCAATTATGTCCTTATAGTATTACTAGTCTTTAATTTATTAAATTTGTATGTGAAATATTCCAGTCATTCCATTACAATTATTTGGTCGTCTCATTATGCATCAAATGTATCATTATTGTAATTAATATATTACAAATTCTTTGATTAAGGAATGTTCTTACCCTATTTCTTAGTTTAGTATACCTAGCTTATGGGTCACAAGGTTTCCTATTCCAACTATTGCATTATCTCATTAACACCTACCTAACAAGCCTTTATTTATCTTATCTCTCATCATATATTGTATTTTATGAGTGCCATGTGCTTAATATTTTGCCTACTATCACAATTTCTACTTTAACCATTTTCCAAGTTTTCCCTATGGTTTTTTATAACCATTTTTTTTTTACTATTATTTATTGCTTTGTTCTACATTTGTTGGGTGTTTATAACCTCAAATTTTATATTTTGTGTTGGTGGCTCAAATGTCTATAATAATGAGTGCAACAAATTTTGACTTTTCTCTATCTTGAGTTCAAATGAGATAGCTAATGACTTGAATGAACTAGATTGACACAACTTGACAAAATTTGAAACAACCCTTAACTAGACTAGCAAAACACCAAAACTAATTTGACTTAAACTTGTTTGAACATGACATGATTCAAAATCAACAAGAGTAGAAGACTCAATTTAGGAGACCTAAGGATCATTTATTTATGATTGTCCATAAGTTTTTCCAAATGTGCCAATGTATATATGAAGCATGTCATTTCATAATGTTCTATTTATGTGTTATGCTGCAATTATGGTAGTGCAGTTGATTTAGCAATGATTAATTACTTTGAGTTCCCTTTACCTTCCATGTTAATTCTTGCTACAAATGATGAATGCTAACACAATGATTCTTTTGGTAATTACTCTATTGTTATTATTAGTGTAACTAGTCTATTCATTTATTTCTAATCCATCCTTATTGATGGTTATATAATTAAGTTACTCTAACTATATGTATAGTACCTTAGGTTAAAATCTTGTACTTTAATCTAAGGTCTTTACTCCTCGATGTCTTAACCAATTCATATTATGGTCATTATATGTTCAACATCAATTGATGCAGTTTGATGCAGTGGGTCTTCTCTTAGAATCATTTTCATAGCTAGTTACCAATTGTTTCATTCTTGGGTAAGGTCATTACACATACATAAGATTTAAGGGTTTATTTTTTAGTATATATTATGATGTAAGTTATTGAATTAATGGTATAAGTTGAGGTATTAGGTAAGTCAGGGTAAGTTCTTTTAATCTAATCCTTCAAACTAGAGGACAATAACTTGTTACTCGATTCCAAGTGATTTCCTACATATATATATATATATATATATTTCTTATACTAATAATGTGTTAAATTTTTAAACTCATTGTATAGGTTGATATCATCCTTCTTGTACGGCATTTTATAGAAATAGTAATCTATTACATATATATATATATGATATTAGTAATGCATCCCTTATGATACATTATGCAAATGTTTTATTATCTATTTAAGGTAGGACTTATTACATAAGTAAAAAGAAACAAATTTAACATTCATACAGTAACATACTTGGATCACATAAAATTGCATAACTATACCCCTTAATACCATCTTTAACTTCTAGATATAATTATGAATTTATTCCGCTAAGCACAAAAGTTTATTCTAATTAGAATTCTAAACCAAGAGTTAGTACATACCATAAAGTTACCAAAATATTTCAGAAGGCCTAAAATGTTATCTAGAAGTTAGAAAAATTTTGCTGATTTTTAATCATATTAAAGCTATATAACTTATCATGTCAACTAATAATTATGTACAATTAGGTTTTCATACCCAATTTCAACCATTACACACATTGACTATACAATCACCCTAATCAACATAAATTGCTATTTCCTTAACAAAATCTAATTAAACTGCCTCTTTTATCTTTTAGCCTCGCTTTTAGTTTTGGATTTTACATTTAGCAATATACTCTTTAGAATTGTCAAAATGTCTATAGCTTTATGTACCTCATCCTTAACACTTGCGGTATTATTATTATTCACAATAAGTCAGTTGCTTAAGTTTACCCTCTAACATTCTTGTTAATAGCATTTCTCAATAAAATAGGCCGAAGGCCTAAATCAATAACATTAAGGCTTAAGATTACCTCCTACAGTCCTTTTGAGTACTAGTATCGACTCACTTGCTATAAATACTATACAAGACTCTTAGGTAAGGGGACTCTCTTCCATTCTCTAACTCTCTATAATGCTTTACAATTCTATTCATATGATGAAAGGACTAACATAAGCATCAAGAGAGTCATGCGGGAGTACCCTCCAATACCTCTAGAGTCATTTTTCATCTTATAGGTATTTGTGCACTTAAACGAAAATCACTAGTCGATAATTGGTGTTGTCTATGGGAATATGTAATTATTGCTATGATTCTCGATGTTATTTTAAAAAATCTCCTAGCAGAACGTTCTTCCTTTTGATGAATTTATTTGCATCGAGTTTGTGGAGTTTCTTTTCTCATTTTTTCTTAAGATTTTAATGAATGCCTTCATAACTCATTGGATTATTTTGGTTGTAAGGATTTCTCTTTCCCTTTTGCCTTAAATTTACATACTTGTGTCGTATTCTAATGGTTATGGAGATCTTCATTTTAATTTATGGTCACTCGAGGTAGTTTTTGCCCCCTTTTAAGGTGTACTCATGCTGTAAAGGTTGATAACTGTCATGTAACTACCATGAGCGACTGAGATTTCTTTCATAAAATGATGTTGGCTCTTTTGGTGGAACATTCTGAACCTAACTTTTTTTTTTTTCAGCATCAATATTTCTATTATCCATGTTTGTATGGTTATTGGTGTTTGACGAGATTTAGTGGATTCTTTGAGCAAGCGGTTATTGCATTTTCCAACATATGCTTGTACCATGAAAGTTGAAAACTACCTTAGTTAACTGCCATGCCCTATCCATGTTTTCCAGAATCTATGAGTTTACATATTCATAACTGCCACTTTCATGTGAGTCTACATGTTTGAGTCACCGCAGTGTCTCCTTTTTGTGGATCATAATTGCCATCGCTTAGTGGTAAATTGTAAATTTATGTATTGGCTGCTTTCCTTTAACTGTACAAATTGAGTATGTTAGGCCATGTTGGCTAAATTTTTAAGTAATCGTCTCTTAGCAATTAACATGATTTAAGGAAAAATGTTTATCTTGAGAAGAAAGATCCATAGGTGTAAGGATGTTAAGGCCATCGAGTTTAAGGAATTGCCAAGCTCCATAGTTGAGCAACCAACACAACTTCTCAACTCGTTGAGTTTTGAGCCATTTCAAACTCAAGTGAATCAACAGTAGCCATACTAAGTCACTATTAAGCTATCGGATTGTATTGCATCATGTTGAGTTATTTGGTTAAAAATTAAGTATCCGAACTGTTAACAAGTTGCAGAATTGCACATCACCAAGCTTTTTGGCTAGCAAATTCTGTGTCGAGATTGAGGTGAATAGTATCAAGCTCTATTCTCTACTAAGCTTCAGCAGCTCGAAATGTCAAGCTCCTTTTTTTTTTTGTTGGACAAATTCGCCAAGCATTGTAGCCAAGTGGTCAAAGTTCCATGGCGAGCTCTTTCCATCATTGGAGCTAAGCTACTCATGATCCAAGCTTCATATAATGAAGATAGAGATGTAAAAATTAAAGCTTGATCAAATGGTTAACGTTATACCTTGCTACTATACGCCAAGTTACTGTTATTCACATTCATTTGGCAATACCGAGTTGCTCACTTTTCAGTACAAGTGTCCTAAGCCCTATGTCGAATTGCTGAGAAGTTTTGGCCAAGTTGTTCACTTTGCCAAATGGAAATTTCAAGCACTTGATGGCCGAACTTTGATCTACACATTTAGGCTTCATAGCAGTTGGGTGCAAATTGTGCATGCCAAGCTTCCTACTTTGAGCATGATGGCAACAAATGTGCCTATCTTACATCCACGAAGTTTCATGACAACACTAGGCCAAGCTACTCCTAGCTCAAAAATTATTATCAAGCTCTCCTATAGTTGAGCTAGTCGAAAATGCCAAGTTTCTATATTCCGATTGTTTAGGCTATTTCTCTTTAAGCTCTAACCTAAGATGCCAAGCTGTTAATGCCAAACCATTGTCGTAGCTACTACCTCCATACTTAAGAAAAAGCCAAGAACTCTAACTGTGGAGGTATTTACTTGATAGCTGCAAGTGTAGTAGTTGAAGATAAGAATACTTGTGATATTCGGTTATGTATTTCACATTCTACTAAGCCATATCTATGTCGAGCTGTTGTACTTTGACCTCATCGAGCTCTGCTTCTTTCTACTAAACACTTTGTGTTAAGCTTATGACAAAGTCTTAACATGGAACCACATAACCTGAGCAAGTTGTGACTGGCATTGCCGAGCTTACAATTGTTCGTGTCATATTTCATCTAGAATTTCTAGTTGCTTTCATTGAGAAGCCAATTGCCAACCTAATTCAATGGCTACATAACATAATATTGTACTAAATAACTTTGACATGTTTTGTAAGGACCCTTGGGGGTAGGGGGAGCCTAGTAGTATTGTCTAAAATTTCCATATTACGTGTGCATCTATAATAAGAAAATCGCCTTGTAAATAAGAGATTGTAAGACTTTAAATAGTTGATCGCTAGAGTCTTCAATTTTAGTTCATTAACTCATTGTATAATATAAATAATTATGGATATCCATTATTCTACAGTTCCTTAGAACTGCAGAGAATCGGTATTCCTAACCAAAATAGTGAAATAAGATAGGCAATTCTAGAAAATTCTAAACTTACTAAAGATACTAGAAAAAATTGAGATATTAGTTATTTTTCGAAGTATTCCAAATTAACTACATAAGCTTTTCATCATACTTATTCAATGGTAGCACTTCACACTCGGTTCCTATCCCTATCCCAACTATTGATCAACTTGCAAGGAAAAGAACTGTTGGGGTGTAAACTTATGCTTAGTGAGATAAATCCTCTCATTAATACCACATGACAAAATTTTATTTAATGCACAAACATATGAATGTATGATCAATCAGTATGACATAAAATACATGCAGTAGCCTAAGAACTACATGCAACTCAAAATTATGGCCCTTGCAGTCGAGGTTAGAGATAATTAACCGACCCAAATCAAAATTTAGGTTCTAGCCCTTGGGTTTTATATCATTTGCACTATTGTGCTTAAGTCAAAACAAAACCATATATATATACATAGATTGTATATAATATACTTTCTTTCCGAACAACAAATCGTAATTTCAAAATCCTAAGTCTAGCAGTGTGGTGGTCTCCGTAGTCCACAAACACATGCCATAAGTAAAAGCCACAAGATATGGCCCTTCGTCGACAGTTGGCGTCTCCTAGCGCCTAGTAAGCCCATTAACTTAGGATAGAGACTCAATAAAAATGATGATATAGCTAGTGCCTAATCTTGTAGGAGGCCCTCCTCCTATTTGTCCCTTCCCATCTTTTATGTGAAGTGGCAATCGGTGTTATCCAAATGCAATTATGAGAAATGCACGATTTATTCAATTTCTTAATCATATAAGTAATTAATCTGGTTTTTCATGGTGATTAGACAAATTCATTCTATACAATTGCACATATGAGTTATCACAAAAAATTTCCATTATTACGCGATTAAGAAGCCGTAGTATTCAACCAAAAGTTCATATACATGCATTTCCCATATGCTATAAGTACCAAAATTTTATATGTAAGTATAGGTGCATCTATTCTATAAGCAAAATCGAGTAAAGAGTCATCAGGAATTCATACACTCAGCCATGCGAACCAATCAAAATAATCTAGGGGTATGTCGTCTCCAAAAGCTAGGTCCCTTGGACATCGCAAATATAATAATATAAAGATTTGAAATAGAATTTGGAAAACTAAACTAAAACCCTTTAAGTTATACTTTTGACTTGGTTTCATATTTTTCCTAGTTTTACTTACAAGTTTAATCACATATAACTTTCTCATTTTAAATCTAATTTTTATGATCTTAAAGTCAATATTCATTGTTTTCAAGTGTACTTTAATGTGTTGAGGTTAGATTTTCGAGATGAGGCATGAAAAACTACCTATAGGTCAAAACAGTAGCAATCCTTATGATTTGGAGTGCTTTTAGGCTTTGTTTAATTAATGGGCTTTTTTGGTAACTTCGAAAATCCTTTAGACTTGGGCTTAAGATTTTATTCTAGTGGGCTTAAGTTGTCAAATGGACTTGTTTTTTATTCAAACTAAAGTTAGTGACTTTGTTAGGCTTATCGAGTCTTAGGTGAACTTCCTGTGGACTTCAAAACAACCTTTCTTAATATTTTAAAGTTCTGGGCAAAATTTTAATGAAGGCCCAACTTAGAGTTCTAGGCTTGTTTTGAGAGTTTGAGGCTTTGTATACTTGTTATACTTGCTTTGGTTGATCTTTACACTTTGTTCACTTGGTTTTATCATATTTTTAAGTGGCTTTTACTTATGTTCCACATTTGGTCGTGGTGAATCCCAAGGGTTCTTGCTTGGTTTCTCAACTCATTCCATCATTTCCTTAAGTTTAGGTATTAGATCATGAACCTCGGTTACTTATATTCAATTCTTAACTTAACTTAACTTCTCTTCCATGAGATGATTACTTAGCTTATACTTTACATAAAAATAGTAGATCTCATACTTATTACAACTTCCATATCATAGTTCATGTCTTACAAGGTTAGTTTTCTCATAAAAGCTTCATGTAATGGATTTTCCTTTACCTAAGTCTAGATTTGAGTATGTTTAACTTAATAGAAGTTAAAATAACACCCAAATGGCCTATAACTCTTCATGTCCAGCATGCTAACTCTTCATTCAAGTGCTCATTTCATGATTTTCTTAACTTAAAATCTTTCATTCTAAGTGTTAAACAAGTATCTCTACATAACATCAACTTTACGTGCTCATATTTCAACTCTCATGTAAGAGTTTCATGAATTTGCTTCTTAAGGTGGTCTTAGATACTTTATCAACTTATGATCATACTAATATCCTCAAGAAAACATAGTATCCTAACATGAAATACTAAGCTACTAACACAAAAAAACACTTACTCGTTTACAAAGTAAGAGTACGGTGGCTATGCACTAAGTTTCTACTTAAGCTTCTTGTTTTCCTTCCTCTTCTTGCAAGCTTCTTAAGTTACCAAAGTCTTGATGTTTAAGATCTGTTTTGGGATGTTCTAAGGTTTCCTAAAATGGCTTTTGATGAGGATAAAGTGAAGGCAACAAAAGTGTTTTTGTGCCTTGAGTGTATGTGTATAAAGGTGGCAGCATTGTAAGATTTTGTAGGGTTAGATTTCTTTTTTTGCTTTGTGTTTAAAGTAAGAGAAAAGGAAGTGAAAATGAGAGTGAAAGAGAGAGAGAGTGGTAGGTTTTTGAATGGGAGGAGAAGTGTGTTCAGGAAGCTTCAATTGATTGCCTTTTAGCATGTACAAAAGTCAACAATTGACAAATCTAGATGAGGTAAGCATGAAGGGGTGAATAGTAGATGTGTAAGACAATTGAATGATTGAAAGTTGACAAGGCATGGCCTCCCTTAGGCTCTCTTCCTAATTGGCCATAGGGTATCCTCTTTTGGCATTGAGTTATCTTGTCACTTAATTAAAAGTTGAACACATAAAATAATGTGATATCTTGTCCATATGTTGTATAAGTTATGGTGATATAAAGAAAGTGTCTTATCATTAGTTTTTGATAAGTTACCAATTGATAAATGATTCCAACTCTTAATTGACAAGTTATTTAGGGTGATTGGTTGGTTCACTTATTCACATTTATAAGGCTTATGCATTAGGAATAAGGGAATTGTCCTATATAAAATTCTTTTAAAGTTTGTTTCTTAGGTTTTTTTGTAAGTTATGATTTAATTCTTATAAAATTATGAAATTTTCTAGGGTTGGATAGAATTATTTAAATTAAATTCTCAATTAGTCACTTAGGGTTGCAAGTCCTTAATTGTTTTAGGGTTTAGGGTTTTGGGTAACTTAAGGTTTACTGTTCTCATATTCGAGTTTTATTGATAATAAACTTTCGAATTGGAAAACTAAATTCATTTTTAAATGTAAACTTAGATTCTTAGTTTAGTTTATCCTTAGGAATGTTCAGGAAGTACTCTTAGTTGAATTATAAGTTTGCTAAAAAGTAGGGTTTACAACTTATCCATATATAATAGGGCTTATAAGTGAAAATAAGGAAATTGTCTTATATGTAGTTCTTTTAGGGTTTAGTTCCCAAATTAATTTGTAGGTTGTGATTTTCTTCTTAAGAAATTTTAGAATTTTCTAGAGTTGAATAAAATTTTTTTAAATTATATTTTTAATTATTTATTTAGGGTCATAAGTCCTTGATTATCCCAAAGTTTAAGGTTCGAGTGCATTTAAGTATGTTTTAGGGTTTTTCACCAATTGGGGAGTAATTGACTTACACTTGAGAGCTTAAGGTTCAATTGGCTTAATTATTTAGGATTAATGCTTTATTATGCATACGATAGATTAAGAAAAGAGAAGGAAATTGCTTAGTAATATATTTATATATATACACATATTGTAGGGCTACTTATGTACACAAGTAAAATTAATTTTGTAAATTTATTAATTTGTTCTTTTAACTAGCTTTAGTTTTGTTGTTTTTTATTACTTGAAATCATTCTTGATTCGTTCGCTATCAGTTTTATATGATTTTACAAAATTAATGATAATTTTATTGATTTATGGATTTTTAAGTATTAAGATAATTTTATAGAGTTTTAAAAAATTTTATGATTTGATATTTACTGTTTCTATTAAGTTTAGGTTTACATTTTTAAAAATACATATATGTGGGGATTGGGGTTTTCGTGCATGATTAGAGTTTTTAAATCGTGTAATAGGATCTTTCATGTTTATTTTAAGTTTCAAGTTTAAAATTTTAGTCAGTTTTCATTTTATGNTATATATATATATATATATATCATATGATAGATTAAGAAAAGAAAATGAAATTGCTTAGTAATATATTTATATATATATACATATTGTGGGGCTACTTATATATATAAGTAAAATTAATTTTGTAAATTTATTAATTTGTTCAATTAACTAGCTTTAGTTTTGTTGTTTATTATTACTTGAAATCATCCTTGATCCGCTCGTTATTAGTTTTATATAATTTCACAAAATTAATGACAATTTTATTGATTTATGGATTTTCAAGCATTAAGATAATTTTATAGAGTTTTAAAAAAAAGTTATGATTTGATATTTATGGTTTCTATTAAGTTTATGTTTACATTTTTAAAAGTACGCGTATGTGAGGATTGGGGTTTTTGTGCATGATTAGGGTTTTCAAATCATGAAATAGGATCTTTTATGTTCATTTTAAGTTCTAAGTTTAAAATTTCAATCAATTTTCATTTTATGTGGTTTTGTTGACTTAGGAAAATATCTACGGTACTTGAGTTTAACACTATGTCTAGAAAGTTAAATTTGTGGAGTCTACATGTTTTACATTACATCTAGTTAACGAGCTATTATGCTCATATTGACCATTTGTTCTATTTTTCTTGGTCAAAACTTCTTATCAAGCAAAGTTTCTTAGCACTAAAGTTGGCTAAGCATGTCAAATCAATCAAAGTCCAAGCTTTCATCACCATTTTAAGTAACTCAACTCATACTGTGCTATAAAGCTTGAGAACAAATTAAGTTGAGTTTATTTTTCTAAGCTCTATCCATAGTAGACACGATGTCAGTTGAGCTATACCACTCAACAATCGAATTACAACATACATAGACCATATAGAGACTTCAAATTGACAAGAGCTTCTTTCACTCTGGTGGGTCTCTTAAATCAAGTCTTCCTGCTTCAAAGTCGCAATTTTTGAGCTCTTATAAATGACTAAACAACTTCTCGAACTATTTCTAAAGGAAGATTAAGCAATTGAGTTGGGTTCTAACTCCTACTAAGCTCCCTGGTGTAGATAAAAGGATTTGAGTATTTTTTGGTTGAGCTTCCCTCCAATAAGTCCAAATTCTAAAGAGTCAAAGTTCAAATCATTATTGACCAAAACTATGCTAACCATTACAAGAGCTAATTAGTAGTTGACTGAACTCAAGTTGTTAAGCATTTTGATATGTTACCCACAAAGATGAGATTGGATCTAGTACAGTTGTTGTGTATTCAGTTGCTGCCCATTTAAAACCAAACTAATTATGGTTTTTGGTTGATTATAGAACCAAGCAAACGGTAGTCGAAGAGAGTCAATTCGAGTTGATCTTTGAGCACCTAAGTACTGGTTCTAATTGTAAAGTGAGGACAAACTATTACAATCCTCACTTATTACGTAGTAATCATCATCCCCCAACCATCTAACTTCTTACGTCGATCCATTAAGCACTCTAAGCATAACGAGAATTTGAGCTTTAGTTAGAGGAGAGCCAACCCTAGCAGACCAAGTTAATGGCCAAGTTATAATTGCATATGCTTGAATTCAAGCTCTTAGATTTGACCTTCATATCTAAATCCCTTTTCTTAGTTGTCACCAAGCTGACTTGAATTATGCAAATATTCTCCGATTATTGATCTCATACGTATGTGTGTTTTAGTGCGGTTTGCATGTAGCATATTGTACATATGAGTGTTGTCTTATGGACTTGTATGTGTGTATGAAGTAAAAGAGCAATATCATTTTGAGCGTAGGAAATGTGGAATTGATTAGCATAGTCAACAGTTTAAAGTGCTGAGCTTTTTAAAATGTGAGCCAAGTTGTCCTCGGCTCCAGTGCATATGAGTACATTCTTAACAACTTGCAATCGAACTCTTATCAGCTTATATACACTAAGCTCATAGCTCCATGCCTTAAGGAAGTCCAGGCAGGCTTGAACAATTTCCTATTGAGCTAAACAAATGCCCCTATTTTGAGCTTACATAAGTATAATTTGCTAACCCGTAACTCTTAATAGCTCTAAGTCCTATACACTATAGAAGATGAGCTAATATAAATTTTATCACTTTGTCTAGTAAATAGATGACAAGCTACTTGAAAACCTTAATCCATTTAACTGTGATGGGTAAAATATTCTATATCCTACAACTGGTATGGATGAATATTAATTAAGCTAAAGTCCATTACTTTAATAGACTAAAGGCCAACTAGCCTATTTTACAACTTAATACAGGTCATGCCCTAGCTTAGATGACTTGCAAGCTTCCTTAGCCTTTTTAGGCATATTGACCTCTTTAGGCCTTTTCCTCTTTAGGCACTTTCGCCTCTTCAAGCTTTTTCCTTTTTAGGTATTTCAATGTCAACAAGTGCTCCAACCACTTTTGAACTTCGCCTCTTCAAGCCTTTTCTTCTTCAAGCACTTTAGCCTCCTTAGGCTTGGATTACAAACTTTTCCATAGACTTCATTAAATCAATCTCCCTAAATACTCTCTTTGCTAACTTTGTCACCAAAGAGAGTAAGGGCAAATGTTGATAGCATATTTTAGTAAAACAAGCTGAAGGCCTAAATTAGTAACACTAAGGCTTAAGCTCAACTCTTATAGTCTATCTGGGTACAAGTATTGACTCATCTACTATAAATACCATATAAGACCCCTAGATAAGGGGACCCTCTTTCATTCTCTTACTCTTTATAACACTTTACAATTCTACTCATATGATAAGGGGGCTGACTTAAGCATTGAGGTAGCCACGTCGGGGTACCTTCTAGTGCCCTCTATAGTCATTTTCTCATCTTGAAGGTGTTTGCACATCAAAACAAAAATCACCAGTCAACAGTTTTTGAATCAAGTTCTACCTCATCATTTAAGTTAACTTTTCACTTCATAATCTTACTAAATTCTCTAGATTTTGGCTTACTTTCCAACATTTTTCCTTTTAAAACCATTTACTGCCTAACTTTAATTATCCATTTTAGCTTAGATCAAGTGAACTATGCTTAAAAATTTCTACCATCTAGCTACATATACTTCTAGCTATCTTGAATTAGCTATCATCAATCTACTGTGTATATTAATTTTATGCTAGAAGTTGTCTTTTTAATCGCTAGTATAACTTTGACATACATAAAGTTCATACGACAATTTGCTCTAAAGCATTCACAATTCCACAAATATACTAACAATTATATACATATCAAATTTATATTTACAATAAGGTTAAGTACAAAGTAGTCATAAAAGTACATGAGTACATAACATGACTCAAAAGTAGGAATCTGGTAAGATCACCCAGGCAATTTAATTGATCCTAAGAAACCAAAAAGTTCCAAAAACATAGCTCTTCATTAGTTCTTTCTCAATCTAGCCTGAATACGCCCTTTTTGCACACTTGGAGATGATTGTCAAGTAGCATATTTACTTAGAACTTGTAAGCAAATTAGTATAACTAAGTTTTTAAGCAATGATTATGTGCAATGCATGAACAAGCAATGTGTTATCTATACGACGTTATCTAGTCCATCGTGAGGTTAGAGATATTACACTCGCTCTAACCTAGGTTGAGGAGTTACAACATGACGGTCATAATGCCAATCATAAACGCCACAATGTCCACCAATTCCGAGTTTGTGCAATGGAGACCTTAGCTCCACTGATGACTACCTTTGAACCCAACACCCATAACCTCACCATAACCTCCTCTCTTGTCACTTAGTTTGACTACGAGTGGGGAAGGGTCAACTCACTACACCTCGTTGAAGCCATTAAAATTTAGCTGGAGAAACTTAATCGTCCCCTAGTAGGATGTAATGCATGTCTATTTCTAGTTTAAATTTATTGATGAGCTATCGACTACTAGTCCCCTTGGTTGCGTACAGCTCCAAGGTCTCTAGTCCCTTACCCAAAGAGTTCTTTCTCGTTAACTTGCCAATGATGAGAAACTTTATGTAGAAGAAAGATGGCTGAACTCCTTGACAGCTTCAGAAGGTTACACTCAGTTGATAGGAATCAAGCTACTAGGCCTTTGACCTATAGTCAAGCTCGAGGACAAGAAGGCTTCATAAGGTGGATTCTTTTGCTATAGCCAATTCTTGCCAAAGCCCAGTACTTCATTGCCAAGTCACTCTGTATGTGAAGCTGAATGATTGCCTATCTCTTTGAATAGTGCCGAGTTATAGAATACCAAGAGAACAGCTAAACCTTTCATGATTACTCACTTACAACAGGTCCATTTTGCAAGTTGGTTATTACGGGTAATTCCTACAAAGGATTGGACTAATGACGCCTATAATAATCTAGGAACTTTTGCTTGCATTGTATTATTTAGTCTACATATCGAAATTGATAACATTTGAGATTATGTAGGATTATGCACAAAAGATCTGAGTCGACTAATGACTTGACATCTCCCTTATCGAGAAGTTGAGAGAGTAACTGAACTGATCCTTAGCCACCCTTGCTGAGACAAGCAACATGACGGTACAGTTTTGTCTGCATCCTCCAACGGCCTCACCAATGTACTATCGCCACGTGTATAGGATTATGTGTAGAATCTACCACTCTAATCATTACTTTTCTTTAATATTTATTTTTACCCTCTTATATTCTTGTACATTACTTCTTTAAGGTAATGCCCTTTTTTGTCTTTTCCATTTTAAACATGTTGCCTTAAATTCTTAGGTATAAATACCCCTTGTATTTGTAGCTGTAATCATTAGATTAAACATTAATATACTTGACATTTTTCCTCTCGTAAATACTACTTTGTTTGTATTCATTTCACTCTTATCTTAACTCTTAAGTAAGACTAGAAGGCTAGTAGCCTCACTAGACCATCTCGTGTGCCATATTAAGTTATGTCGATAGTCTTTTAAAGTTCTATTGGTGTGTCATATCCATTGGAGCTATTTGTGAGTTTTTGCTTGCTTTTTCATTTGTTTTCATTCTTTTGCACATTCCCTATCATTTCCTTTTCAAGCTTTCGGTAAGCTTGGACCCATTTAGTGATCGACCTTATTTGTTCTTGGTTACAGTTCACAACATTAGCTTTGTTCCCCCTCTAGTGCCATTGTCGACTATTCTTTGGCCAAGGACTTTGTGCCGAGTGATCTGACTTTTCTACTACCAAGAGTTCCTGTCGAGTAATGTGAGCTAACCTTACTAGGGTCGAGTACTCCTCTCTCGGCATCCTTCCAATTCTTATGACATAATGTCTAGGCTCAACCTCTTTATTGCCGTAATACCTTGATTCCTCTCACTTGTTGTGATTAGAGAATCTATGTACATAACCAATGTTGTGTTGCCACTTGTACATTTCATTTGATATTATACTATTTTTTTTCCCTTTTGTCATTTTTCCTTTTTACCCTTTTTTATATATATTAGGAATCTCCCTTTTTGTATACCTTTTTGTAATTTCTTTATTTGTATTGTTGCCCTAGGGACTTACTATAAATATTCCCTCCCCCTTGTAAGCTGGAATCATCTTACCCTATAGAATAGACATTGAATATATGGTTCTTAAGAGATTACCCTCTCCAAGTCTATTTTCATACACTCTTATCTAATCTTACCGAGTAGCTCAAGATTAGTAGGGCATGGACCTTGACATCAACTTATGAGCCATATCAAGTGAAGTGTTAAGTCGTATTGTGTTCATTGGTGTGTCATATCCTCTAAGTAGCTTTACGTTAGCTACACTAGTTAGTTCATTGACCTACTCACTTTATTTTCTTCGATATTTCGAAGGACTCATTAGTTCAAATTTGCTATAGTAAGTCCTAGTGATAACTAAGCTCCTAGGCATATCATATAATCCTAGTATCAGATCTTAAGGTTATGACCGAAAGCTATGTAATGATAGTCCCAACTAGTTTGCTATTCATGATACACTATTTTCATTTGGAAGAATAGAGCAAGTTTATAGTTCATAGTTCGTATGATATTTGTGTGAGTAAGGATTTTTGGTATGAAGAGTATTTTTTGATGCTTTATTTTGAGATTGTTGAATCCTAATGTTCAAGGAGAGATTTACGATGCTAAGAGTGATGCTCATGGTCATGGTCGAGTTATCCAACAAACAACACGTACTACTGATGAGCAGATACAAGATCTTGTTACATGGTCATAGCCGTGGTTGATAGTCGTGACATCAATAAAATTACCATTAAGCATCGATATCCGATCTTATGGTTAGATGATATGCTCGATGAACTGCATGGTGCCTACATTTACTCGAAGATTGACCTAACGAGTAGCTATCACTAAATACAAATGAGATATAGAGATAAATGGAAGATAGCCCTCAAGATAAGGGATGGTCTGTTCAAATGGATGGTAATGCCGTTTGGCCTAGCAAATGTACCTAGTACATTTATGCAGCTAATGAATCATGCACTTAGAACATTGATCGGCAAATGTGTTGTAGCTTATTTTGACAATATCTTAGTTTACAGTGTTGACCTCATTACTCATGTTGAGCATTTAAGATCAGTGTTCAACATCCTTCATACCGAGAGATTATTTGGCAACCTAAAGAAATGTGCGTTTTGTCAAAGCGAGGTTGTATTCCTCTAATATGTTGTCTCAGGGAAAGGAGTTCAAGTTAATGACGAGAAAGTTAGAGCTATTCTTGAGTGGCCTACACCGATTAGTGCTACTAAAGTCAGGAGCTTCCATGGTTTAGCTTCGTTCTATCGAAGGTTCATTCGGAACTTTAGTTCCATAACTGCATCATTAACTGAATTGGCCAGGAAGAACACTAAGTTTAGGTGGTTGGGAAAAGCTCAAAAGATTTTTGAAGATGTGAAGTTTAAGTTGACATCTGCTTTGGTACTCACCTTTTCAGATTTTAAGAGAGTTTAAGGTAGAGTGTGATGTGTCTAGCATCGACATTAGTGCTGTACCTATGTAAGAGCACCGACCAATTACCTATTTTAGTGAGAAACTCTGAGGTGCTACTCTAAATTACTTAGCCTATGATAAGGAGTTCTATGCCCTTGTCTGAATACTTTAGAACTAGCAGCATTATCAATTGCCAAGAGAATTCATTATTTACTTAGATCATGAGTCTCTCAAGCATCTTCATGGCCATGCTAAATGGGTTGAATTCCTGGAGTCTTTCTACTATGTCATCTGGTATAAGAAAGGGAGCACTAACACTATGGTAGACACAATTTCTTATTGTCATAACCTTATTACGACTATGCAAGCCAAGGTACTTGATTTGATACCCTGCTCGATTTGTATGAGTGTGACCAGTATTTTGGGCCCTTAGTGGCCAAGTGCAATGTTGGAGGTGTTGTAGATGGGTTCTACTTGAGTTAGGGATTCTTGATGAAGGGTAAGCAAGTTTATGTGCCGAGTGGTTTAGCTAGAGAACTACTTGTCCATGAAGCTCATGCTGGAGGCTTGGTTGGCCATTTTAGAGAAAAGAGGACGGTTAAAATACTAAAAGAACATTTCTACTAGCCTAGGATAATGAGGGATGTGTGCTAAGTTCTTACGAGGTGTGAGGTGTGTAAACATGTAAAAGGAAGAAGAAAGCTGTAGGGAGAGTACATACCCTTACCCATACCTGAGCACCCATGGATCGATCTAAGCATGGATTTCATGCTCAGCCTTCCTCGAATGCCAAGAAGACATGACTCTATTACGGTTGTAGTCGACTGTTTCAGCAAGATAAGCCACTTCATTCCTTGCCACAAAACTAAAGATACTTTATTTATTGCTAACCTTTTTTTCTAGGAAACTGTACATTTGCATGGACTACTGAGAAGTATTATATACCGTAATTTGAAGTTCACGAGTTTCTTCTAGCAAACCTTGTAGAGGAAACTCAATACTAAGCTTATGTATAGTACTCAGACCGAGGTAGTAAACAAGATAGTTGGCAACCTTATATGAGTGGTTATGGGGAATAACTTATACAATTTAGACCTATGCCTACCTATCATTGAGTTTGCTTATAATCGATTAGTTCACAGTTTGATAGGAAGGTCATCCTTTTCGGTCATCTATAAACTTAACCTGAACTTGCCCCTAGATATAGCTATTAGCCTGGCTGTATAAGGGGAAAGTCATTCTTGCTTGTGGCATGCCAAGGAATTCCAAAAGTTGCATCAAAAGTTTGTTGAATAACTAGCATAAACTATAGCCTAGTAGAAGGAATAAGGAAGCCGTAGAAGGAGACGAGTGGTTGACAACCCTGGAGACCTTGTCTAGGTCCACCTCAATAAGGAGTGTTTCCCTAGGAAGAGAATTAACGAGCTTTCCCCCAGATTAGATGAACCTTTTAAGATCCTTGAGCACATCAATGATAATGCCTATGAGCTAGAGCCACCATATGGATACGTTGTATTTGCTACTTTTAATGTAGCTAATCTAACACACTATGTACTCGATGAAGAAGAGGGCCAAGATTTAAGGGCAAATCTTCAACAACCCTGGGGAACTAATGAGCTATGAACCATTGGTGCCCTTTCTTGCATATGGCTCCAAGGCCTCCAATTCTTCACCTAAAGAATTCTCTCTTATCAACTTGACGATGACAAGAAACTCTATGTAAAGAAAGATGGCTGAACTCCTTAATAGCTCTAGAAGGTTACACTTGGCTCTATTCTCTCCTTAGTACCATTGCCGACTATTCTCTGGTTGAAGACTCTATTCTAAGTGATTTAACTTTTTTGCTGTCAAGATTTCCTATTGAATAATGTGAGCTAAGCTCGCTAGGGTCGAGTACCCCTATCTCGGCATCCTTCTAATTCTTACGGCATCAATTCTAGCTTCACCTCTTTATTGCCATAACATCTTGATTCCTCTCGCCTGCTGTAATTAGAGAATCTATGTACAAAACCAATGTTGTGCTGCCACATGTCCATTTCATCTGACATTGTACTTTTTTTTTTCCTTTTTATTGTTTGTCCTTTTTACCCTTTTTCGCATGTATTAGGAATCTCCTTTTTTGTATACCCTTTTATAATATCTTTATTTGTATTATTACCCTAAGGACTTACTATAAATAATCCCTCCTCTTTGTAAGCCGAAATCATCTTACCCTATAGAATAGACATTGAATATACGATTCTTGAGAGAGTACCCTATCTAAGTTTATTTTCATATGCTTTTATCTAAGCTTATCGAGTAGCTTAAGATTAGTGGTGGGTAGACCGTGACATCAACTTGTGCGTTGTAAACCCCTAAAATTATCAACCTAGCTTTTGTAATAGACTTGACTATGTTAGACAATTTAGGAGTCGACAAGGCTAATGAAAGTGAAAACCCTAAAAGAATTATCTAATCGCGTAAAGAATTTTTCTACCCTAAATGTTTCTAAATGCTAAAGATTTTATTCAAAAGTGATAGAAACCCTAAAAATGATTATCTTAAAGATATATGTGCACTAATCTAACATGATATACCCTAAAACCCTAATTGATAATATAATACTCATCTTTTGTCCAATTCACTAGTAAAATGTTAGAGATGACTCTCATTCATGTTTATATGATTTGAAACCTTAAGTAATCCATTAGAAATTAAGATAATGAGTCATAGATTATATTTACTTCTTAAGTAAGTGATTAAGATAGTTTCACTTAGAGTTAGAGTAATAGTTGAAGATTAGGTTATATGTAGTGAACCTTAACACTTAAATTGGTACTTTTTGCATTTGTTATTCAAAGTAGTTTATCAAATGAGATATATAGGCTATAAAGACCTAAAGTAAGATCTCATCAACAATGTTTACTAATCAATTCATCAAATATCTCATTTCCCCTCATTTCCTTCATTTTTCCTCTAATCTCCCTTAATTACTACATTATGTGCACAAAATTACACATACTTAAGGAATGTTGACTAGGGTAATGCATGTTGACCGAAGTCAAAGGGTTGACCAAGTCAACACATGTTGACTAAAGTCAACATTTTGAAAAGTCAAAAGTCTTAAGAGATAAGGAAAATATCTTAGTTACTTAATGATGGTTTTCTTTTCTTTTCCTTTTGATTTTTCTTTTCCCTTTCTCTTAGTTGTTGCTGTCCACAATTATCTTCTTTAGGTCCCACCATTTGTTGTCTTCCATAATTGAAAACAACACAAAAGAAACAAAAACAAAACCTCCCTTTCATGCCGTGAGCTTTCCCTCCCCTCTTTCACTTTCATTCCTTTTCTTTTGTCTCCATAAACTTCAACAAAATTAAAGGTATGTCTTTAAGTTGTTTTATGTTATTTTATGTTATTCATTAGTTAGTTAATTAGGTAGATTAGATAAGTAGTTAGGTGTTTAATGAAGTCTTGAAGAAGAGGAAACAAAGTTTCCATCTTTAAGTATAGAAACTGAAGAATCATGAAGAAAATGGAAGAAATACATGTGTATGTACTCTTAGATATGTGTACATAAAGAAATACCAAAGGAATACAAATATGTGAACTTTTATACATAAGTAATTATCATGTACATAACCTAACTTAAGACCATATCTAATTATATATGTATATACTATACTAAATACATACATAGAAATGCAAAAGGATGAAATTGAGAGGATTTTCTTAAGGAAAAATTTGGCATACGAATTTTTAGTATAAAAATACGTATCCAACCGTATAGGTATATGAGTAGGAATACATGTATAAATACGGTATAAGTATATGTAGATGTATAAGTATATGTATGTGTAAGGCATATGTACATAAGTATAAAGTAAGAAATAAATGTACATAAGACATGTACATGTGACATAAGCATGAGGTAATGCTTATGTAATCAAATGATGAGGTGGATGATGACATAAGCATATGATGACATAAGCAATGACATAAAGAAAAGATGATATAAGCAATGACATAAGCATAGGTTTAGAAAATGAGAAAAGTAAGAAAAGTGTAGGTAATTAGATACTTAAATTAGAAAATTCTAATACACTTTGTAAATTAGAATATACCTAATTCAGTACATGAATTAGTAATAACAAAGTAAATCCCTAAATTATAAGAATTTAAGGAATAAAGGATACAAATATAAGTAATAAGAATACTTAAGTATTATAACTAAAAATTTCTATAAATTTAGTTCATAATGTAAAATAGGAGTCTTAACATCCAAAACAAACATTACCGTGTGAATATACGTTCGAAAACAATGAAAAATGACTATAAATTCATAAATATCAGAAATAAAACGAAAAAGTTATATATGATTGAAATTAAAGTCTTACCGGGTAAAAGTTAATAGTAGTCTAAGTAGAATTAGGTAATTAAATGTTTAGAATTATTAGTTAATTCAAATACTTATTAGTGTTGTTATCACATAATGATCAGGTGACCTTGAGGTGAACGAGGACCTACCAATCAATTACTACGATTAGGGCAAATCACCATGGCCGAGTGAGTATTTACCCAATGATTCCATGCTTGTTTTGTGATTGTAGATAGTGGACTTAAATGCTATTGTCAATTGATTATTGTGTGGGGTTTGGGAAATGCCTGTGTATGCTGGTATGTCTTGAGTTGTGAACTTATCTTAACTATTGATAATGCTATGTTTGTTGCATGGTAATATAGAAAATGATTGTGTGCATAATTGGATGGTCATAGCAAAATTTTAACCTAATTATACTCAGCCTATAAAAAGAAATTGAGACATGCATTAACATGCATAGCATGGATATTATTCCGGCCGTCACATCACATGGAGGTAAAGAGAGGCCATTCGGGGGTTGATATTATTCATTTATTTGGTTCTGTACGGTGCACTCATACAAAATGACCTTATCCTGGCCCACGGGAATACTAGGCGTTGGAGGCGCCAACCGCCTGGCCAAGGGTCGAGTCTAGAGGCCTCCGTTTAGGGGTGAGTGTGGACTGCGGGGGCCCACTCACAATTATACTAGAACTTGGGTTTTTTTTGAAAATAAAAGAATTATTTGACATAAGTACGGAATGTGGAATTCTGTAGTAAAGTAAGTTCTAGTATAATACCCAGATCTGATTGGTGCCGTGTATACTCCAACCCTGACTTTGGAGGGCGTTAAATCTGAGTTACGTATATGAACTAGTTAACTATACGTATTGTTTGGCATACTGGTTGATCATTCATTTATATGTTTGAATATAATGTACTTATAACTTGCTTGTGGTATGGTTGAGGGTTTTGCTCACTAAGCTTAGGCTTACACTCCTTTAGACTTTTGTTGCAGGATAGCCTGTTCGTAGAGACAGGACGAGGAATGCTGCAGGTTAGCTTGGGGACTTGGGCAAGAGCGAGCTGTTATGTGTACTGAGAGAACAGTTTATGTAGAAATCTACTCATGTACTTTTGTTTATCTTGTTATTATAAACCTAAACATACTTAAATGCTACGTAATGTAAGCTTTGTAACTTAAATTTTATATAAATATGTTTGTGTAATGATATCATGTGAGTCTAGATGTTCTTTGGAAACTAGTGGTTGTAGAGCCTTGTATATTGTGTGAAGAGTTCTTGATTGGAAGGGTAACCAATCAGGGGTTCTTTGTACAGTATACGGCGTCTGCCACGACTAGGCCGTCCTCAGTTCGTGACATACGTCATATCAAGTGTAGCATCAAGTTGTGTTGTGTTCGTTGGTGTGTAATATCCTCCAAGCAGCTTCATGTCAACTATACTAATCAATTCATTAACCTATGTATTCTAGTAATAACTGAGCTCCTAGACACATCATTTATGCTTCAATTAGTCTGGTCAAGGGTGATCAAACAATTTATAAAACACCAACAACATCAAACAGCACAGCAAAACATGTAGCTCAGCTACCAATTAGCATCTCAATAACTAAACACAAGCATAGCATGTGTACAAACAATTGCTTATAACCACATGCAAGCATATACTCTAATCTCCACAAATCCCACTTCCTTGTAGTAAAGCTCACTCCGGTAGGTTTGTAGTGCTAGTGTTCCGTTCACTTGGAAGTCCTATATATACCAAAACCCAAATTTAGTTTTTTTTAAGATTTACAAAAAAATTAAGGTTTTATTTAGCTTTTTGTATTATTACATAACTTGGTTGAAATACTATTCATATGGTAATTTAATAGAATTGTTCATATATATATATTTATATATTCACACATTATACATGTATACTTAAAATATTCTATATGCTTGTTGTCCTTACTTTATTATACTTGTATCTTATCTTTACTAAGGGCATACATACACATTTACATATATAGTTCTAAAGTGTATCACTTATTTATTAATATAGACACATACACACACTCACACACATACACATATATATATATACTTTAAGCATTATATTTTCTCATATAGGTTATATTAATTTATTTAATATTAATAGATATATGTAATTTTGTTACCACTTATAGTACATCATTTTGATGATAATCGAAATTTACATTCCATTAGCCAAATTACATCTCAAGTACAAAAATGTTTTTATAGCATGATATTTTTTGTAATACCATAGGAAGTACCTATTTTTCTATTATCACAACCTAAATAATATTATTGTCATGGTAGATCACTGTATACTATACGAAGATCTAAAATCAACCCCCTCGTTGATTATAAGCCTTCCATATGACACATAAGGCTCTTTTTATTTTATGTTACCATTGGGTATATAGATGAGTAATATTAGGCATATAAACTGAAATTACTAACTAACTTTGTAAATTACCAAAAAAAAATAAATAAATAAAGAAAGCATGGAATTTGGAATTCCATTAAAAAAATACTGTAGTACATCAACAATCTGTCAAAGTCTGTCATAAGTATATCATCAGTTTGTTTATTTACACAAAAATTTAGTTGACTAAAAGAAATAGATAACTATTGGCCATACTAAACTTCTCTTTTTGCTCTACTAATCACATAGCCTTATCCCCATATGAGACTCACCTCGAGCATTCCTTTGCTCGAATGGATGAAAAGATAATCCTGTATCAAAAGAAATCTATTGGGGATGTAAACTTATGCTTAGTGAGTTAATCCCCACAACATACCGCATAATAATTTTATTAAATGCACAAACATATAAATGCATGAACAATCAGAATACCAATTAATATATGCAGCAACCTAGGAATTGTATGCAACTTAGAATTACACCCCTTATAGTCAGGGTTGGAGATAATTAATTGACACAAACCATCAACCGAGTTTTAGCACCTAAGTTTTTATTCCACTTGCACCAACATGTTCAAATCAATTCAAACATATATGTAAATATACAAATTTTACTTCTCATATAAAAAATATTCTTTCCTTTTCAAGAATCAAAATTTATGCCTAAATCCTAAGTCTAATAGTATGGTGGGCCCTATAGTTCACATTACACACCCTAAGCGGAAGTCACAAGATACAACCCTTTGCTAACGATTAGTATCCCATGACACCTAGTAAGTCCGATAGCTAGGATAAAGACTCATGTTTATCATAATGGCACAATCATTGCCTAATCCTAATAGGAGCCTTCACTTCTATGAGCCCCTTCTCTTGTTCTGCGTAAGGTGACAGTTGGTATAGTTATGATACAATTATGAGAAATGCATGACTTATTGAATTTCTTAATCAAATACTTAATTAATTCAATTTTCAATATGATCAAACAATTTCATTGCATACAACTATGCATAACTATCATCACAAACAATTCCCATTATTATTTGATTAGCAAGCCATGACATTCAAACATAGTATCATATACATGCATTTCCCATATCCCATAAGCATCTAAGTTCATTATATATGTTTATATGCATCTACACTATAAGTAAAACTAAGTATGAGGTCATTAGGAATAACTCACTCGGCCATAGCAAATTAGTCGCAATAGTCTAGGGGTAGGTTATCTCCAACTGTAGGGTCCCCTGAATATCGTAAATATGATATTGTAAGAATTTGAAATAAAAGTAGGAGTCTAACCTAAAATCTTTTAAGTTACACTTTAAACTTAGTTTTCATATTCTTCCCAGTTGTACTAAAACTTCAATCACATATAACTTTCTTGTTTTAAATTTTATTTTTATAATCTTGTTGTTGATTTCCATCATTTTTTACTGTAATTTACGTGATGTGGTTAGATTTTTGAGAGAAGACTAGCAATTCTATCCACTAATCAAGAATGTAGCAATCGTTATGTTTTGGTGCTCTTTTGGGCTTAGTTTGCTTATTGAGCTTTTTGTTATCATAGGAAATTTTTTAGGTTTAGGATTAGGGCTTTATTCTAAGCGTAAAACACTTTTCAAGGTCAGATTTCCATTTTTCTCTTATGACCTTAGTGCTATCAAAATTTTCTTAGACTCTTAAGTGGTTAAATGGGCTTATTTTTAGTCTAAACTAAAATTAATGACTTTATTGGGCTTAGGAAGTTTTTTGTGGGCTTCTTATGGGTTTTAAAACAACTTTTAGTGATTAATTAAAGTGTTGGTCAGAAATTTGGTGAGAGCTCAAATATAAGTTCAAAACTTATTTTGAATGTTTTTAGGCCCTATTTTGAGTTTTAGGCTTTATATACTTATTATACTTGTTTTAGTTAGACTTTTCACTTTGTTTACTTTATTTTATTATATTTTTAAGTGGGTTTTCTTAGGGTTCTAGATCTAGATGGTTCAGTTCAAGGGATTCCAACTTAATTATTCAACTTGTTTCATCATTTTCTTAAGTTTAGGTAATGGATTAAGAACCTACACTACTTATATTCTAACTCTAACTTAACTTCTTCCATGAGGTTATTATTTAGCTTAAGTACTAAGTAAAAGTTATAAATCACATACTTATTATAAGTTCTATACCTTAGTTTACATTTTAAAAGTTGGTTTCCTCACAACACATCATGTAATGGATTTTCCTTCACCTAATGCTAAATTTAAGCATATGTAACTTAATAGAAATAAAAATAACACTTAAGTACTCTTCTAAAGCTTCATGTCCAGCATGTTCAACAATCTTTCATGTTCATATTTCATGATTTTCCCAACTTACGAACATCTATTCTAAGTGTTAGATATGTATTCTATATAATACTAAACCTAATATGCTCAAAATCCAACTTTCATATAAGAGATTCATAAGCTTATTACTTAAAGTAAACTAGCCATGTTATCATTTTATACAAATGTTAATATCTTCATGAACGTATATGAACTCTTAGGCAAGGCATAATATAGCACGTCAAATCTTAAAAACCTACTCATCCTAAGTAGTATAAAAGGATTGTTGTGTATTAAGGATCCTCTTTTGCTCCTTACTTTCCTCCCCTTTTTCGTAACCTTCTTAGGTTACCAAAGTTTTTATGTTTAAGGTTGGTTTTAGGGTGTTCTAAGATTTCCTAAAATAGTTTTTGATGTAGACAAAGTGAAGGCAACAAAAACAAGTTTTTGTACTGTGAGTGTGTATGCATATATGTGGCGGCAAGTGTAGGTTTATAAGACTTGGTTTGCTTTTGTGTTTAGAAGTGAAATGTGTTTGAAAGATGAATGAAAATGAGAAGATTTGAAGTGAAAAGTGGCCGGTTAAGAGTATGTGTATATGAGCTCCAACTAAGTCTTTTTTGTTGTCTTCTAGTTAGTACATAAGCCATACTTTATAATGATTTGATGATGCAAGCATTGAGGGGTAAATAGCATCTATGAAAGACAATTGGTTTGATGTGTGATTGACAAGGTATGACCTCCCTTATCCTCCTTTTTAAATCAATCATGTATGGGTCTTAGGGTTATGGGTTTTGTCTTGTCACTTGTTTAGAAATTAAACCGACAAAATGATGGGATAACTTATCCTTATATAGAATAGGTTATGGTAGGATTAGGAAATGGTATTATCATAAGCTTTTGATAAGCTAGCAAGTATTAGGTGATTCCAACTCTCAAATGATAAGTTATTTCATGTGGTTGATAGTTTACCTATCCATAGGTAACATAACTTATATGGGAAATAAGGAAGTTATCTTAAATATAATTCTTTTAGAGTTTAGTTCTCAAATTAATTTGTAGGATAGGATTTGCTTCTTAAGAAATTTTCTAATTTTCTAGATTTGAATAAAATTATTCAAATTAAAATTTTAATTAGTTATTTAGGGTCACAAGTCTTTAATTATCTTAAGGTTTAGGGTTTTGGATGACTTAGAATTCGTTATTCTTATATTTGAGTTTCTATTGAAAATGAACTTTTGAATTGAAAATCTAGGTTCTTTTTCTACATGTAAGCTTTAATTCTTAGTTTAGTTGATCGTTAGGAATGATTGAAAAGTACTCTTAGTTAATTACATGTCCCCTAAGTAACATGGTTTACAACTACCTAAAGTTATTTAATTTTAATAAAGTTAGAATCATGGAGTTCATTTGAACTCGACGATACATACTATGTGTTTTATTTAAAAGATTATTTCCAAAGGGTGCTTTTAGTCTTAGTATACAAGTAAATCCATAAAAAAAATAGTAAAACGTATTATTTAAAATATAACTTGCACATAAATTTCAAGTAAAACACGTATTGTCTACCCCCAGCATGTATATAGCATACTTAGTCCATATAATATTACGAAATCCAACCAAATCTACAGATAATCATATCTTATCAGAGTGTGTGTAATTATGATTTAGTTATATAATTAACATATTTTAACCTAATATTACTAAAAAAATGTTTCGATTAATAATTTAAGCAAATTAATTAGGAAAATTCAAATAAATAGCTTAAATCATTAAATAATTCTACAAAAATTCTTATAGACTTAAAAAAATATATAGAATTTAACTAGCAACTTGTTTCATCTATATGTGATTATTGCCTAATCAGGTAAAATTATATTTTTGCCCTTAAATTATGGTTAATTAAGTAAATAATATTATTTTTACACAAAATTAGCTCCAATATGTCCTGACATGATTACAAGTCCCTAAAAATCATTAGATATTGATTTGATTAATTATTTCTATAAAAATTAATTTATTTCAGAAAATGTCAATTTGAACCATTTTTATGGTAAAAAATACAATAAATACTAAACATATATGAAACCAAAATCAAGTTACATAGCATTAAACTAAATGTAATTGTAATCCTATAGAAAAATTTTGAGCCCTAAACAACATCATTTGAATATTTATTTTTAACTTAAAAATTTAGATGAATAGTATATTTCTTTAGGAAGTGTAGATGTAAGGAGTCTAATTAGAGTAGTTACTTGTATACTGTGTAAGTGATACAGTACATGTGATTTCAAAGAAATGAACTGAGACTATCACTTGAAGAGTTAATTAAGTGAGAACAAGACAAAGAGGAGGAATATGTAATCTTAGTGTCTCAAATGCACAAGTGACAAATAAGGTAGTCTTAGGAGACCTTAGGACACCTTGTAGCTTGAGCAAATGAGATTAGTTCTTTGCTTGAATACTATTTTATCTCAAAGAGCTAAGCCCTTGTAGAGCAATGTTGTTTGTCTATTCTCTCTTTGAATTACAAATGGAGAGGAAAAGTTGGATATTTATAGTGTCCATCAAACCATCTCAATGATTAATGAATGAGATAAAGCTTGCTTAATTCAAGGTTATCCAAAATGAGATAGCTAATGGGCTCAAGGCTAGTAACCTTCCTTATAAGTACATGAACTTACCTGAGTAAGGTTGGATGTGGATGAACTTACCTGAGTAAGGTTGGATGTGGATGAACTAGTCTAAAGATCCTTGTTTCGAGCTCACCAAGCCAATTTTCTCTAAATCATCCCAATATATGAACCATACTCCTCAGGCCCCATTACTTAGCCTAAGAAGTTAAGCTTAAGTAAAAAATGGCTTAGCCCAATAACTAATATAGCAATTTTTAGCCCTCTATAGGAAGTATATAAAATTATTAAAATTTTATCAAAATAATTGTACCATATGAAAGTACATTTAAAATAACCTAGGAATAAACATAATTTTCCTAATTAGTTTAATATTTTTAGAAATTAAATGAATAACATGGCAGAAAATTAAACTAACTGTTCACTAGAGCTTTGGTGGTCGTCAATTGGCAAAGGTTGGTCAAAAGTGCTAGGTGGTAGGTCTTCTCTTGGTGGTTACAAGGGCTTGTTGTCAAGTTGTTGTTTAGTTGGGGAATTCAAATAAGGCAATAAACACCCTATTTTTCTTTATTTTTTCATATTTTCTATTAATTTCTATTGATTTTTCATTGAGTATCCTATGTTCCTAAAGTATGTGAATGGAAGTCTTAGAGTCCTATTTATATAGATTTAGGTTAGCTAGCATTTCCTTAAGAGTTAAGAATTGTGTTGATTAATTATTGTGTGGAAATTTTAAGTAAGAGGTGGCAATTTTGGTAATTTCTACTTTTGATTCATCAATTTGGTGCTGCAGTAGTTGCTAAGGTGATTCTAAGTTTAATCTAGAATTTTCTTAAGTGTTTCGATTAGTTTTGGTCATTTTTTATGTGAATTTTATTATCTTAATATTTAGAATATGCATGTAATGATGCTTTTCTTATGTTATTAAATTTAAGATAGATCTTCTTTTTAATTTTGTGAATTTATTGCTAAATTTATACATTTATAAAATTGCAAGTTAATTTACATATATATATTTATTATATATATTAGGTATATTCATAAAAATATATATATTCATATAGTATTTTATGTGATATAATTCACTTTTATAGCTTAAATAGTTTATCTCTAGGGTCTTATTGTGTTATGAGCTTGGTTTTAAGGGTTCCAACAAGTTTTATGTTACATTAAATAATTATACTTTTAAGGCTAAAATTGGGGTTTTATTAAATTATTTTTAAAATCTAACTTTACGAGGTTCCTTCTACTAATTTTTCTAACCTAATTGTAAAGTTTAGGCTTAATCACATAGGTTTTCTTGAAGGCTCTAAATCATGGTACGGTTGCCCTAAAAGCGATTTTAGGAGCTCACACATTTAACATTTATAGCACATATGCATACATAATCAACATAGGGGTCTATATGTATATATATTTTTCTTTTCTTCTTTCTTTTTTTTTTCATATAAAGGGTCATACATTTATATAGGTTTTACTAGGTTATGTAATTATATCATATTCCAACTTAACATTTAGTACTCATACATACATATATATATATATATATATATAGAAATATATAATTAAATATTAGTCTTCAATTATTCAAAGGACAAAAAATTAGTCTTCGGATTTTTGCATTTTATAAACTTTCTAAACATAAGCTTAGATACCTATCTTTTAGGATCACGACATACCCCTTAATATCATAAAAAGTAAACTCAATTTTTAAACCTTAAATTGTGAGGATCATCTTGTTTAATCATCCTTATATTTTGAACTTATGAGGAAATTGTAGATACCTCATTTTTGCCAATTTTTAATTTTTTTTTTTGTTAATTTGAGTCAGGTTAATGAATAAAAAGAAAAAGTAAAAATAAAAATAAATAATAATAATAATAAATGAAAAAATAAAAAAAATAGAAAAAGAAAATCAAGTTAGGTCATAATAAGTTGAGTCAAGAGTCAAGTCGTGTCAAGTTAGATTAAGTTGAGTTGTTGGATCAATTATTGAGATGGGCTGAATCAATTAGTTTTGAGCCAACCAATTTAGAGGCTTAAAATTAGGATTTATTAAATTATTGGGCTAAATTGGATCAAGCCAAGCCTTAAAGGAAAGGCCCGAATTAGCTAGGGTTTCTAAAAGTTAGGGCGAATCTAGGTTAAATTGTAAACAAATCTTACGTACCATTGATACGAAAGGTTCAATTTTTGAACCTATAAATAGCATGTTGGTTAGTAATATAGGGAAAGTTTTTTTTTTTTTCACACACAACACCTAAAATATGACATACGTACCATAAACCCTTATGCGCCACAACCATGCCATAGACGTTACCACAACACCCTCTTGCGCCCTTACACACCGCTACACGAGCACCATACGCCATAACCATGTCACAGCGCATCACCACCCAAATCCATGCCACTAGCACCACCGCCCAAGCGTCGCCTAGATCTATGCTACCAGGACCACCGCCTATGCATCGTTTACTATTGCCCAAAGCATACCCCATCACTACCTAAGCCATCACTTGTGTTACTGCCCAAGCATTACCTACTGTCGCTTGAAGCATCGCCCATCGCTGTCGCCAGCATTGCCCAGACCATTGCCACTAATGTCCTAGACCATTGCCCAATCGGTCGCTTGTATCACCTGAGTCACTACTTGTGCCATCGCCCTCACTTGTCCGTGTATGGCCGAAGTCACCACCCATACCATCGCTGAGCTCTCACTTGTATATCACTCGAGCTCTTGCCCATGCTATCGCCCACTTTCGCTCGAAGTCTCGCTTACGCATGCCCAAGCCATCGCCCGAGTCACTACTCATGCTCGCTCATAGTGTCGCCTACGTTGCCTAGATCACTGCCCAACATCGACGGTCCGATGCTAGGTAATTTATTTTTTTTATTATTTTACTTTGTTTATTTTTAGTAATTTTTATTAATTTTTTATTATTTATTTATTTTTATTATTAATTAATTTTTTGTGCTTAAGTGTAGTTTTTTTTATATTGCAATTTTTGTTAAGTTAGGCTTTTTTGAAAAATCACGTTTTATTTAATAAAAAATATATTTTTGACACTTAGTGGTTTTGGAAAAAATAAAAAAAAAATCTAAATTGAGTTTTTTTTTTTAAAAGAAAGGATAGTTAATTAGAGTTTTTGTTTAAATTAGGAAAATTAGATTTTTTTAGAGTTTTTCTTAAAATAATAAACTGATAAAACATGTTAATCTGGCTTGGTTTTCAAAATAAAAATGACCCACTCACTAAAAATTTTATAAAAAAAAAACTACAGTCAGTTTGATCCCGATTAATAGGTATGTAGACACTTTCGGGGCAACCGTTAAAAAATAAATATTTTCCCTTTTTAGAAATTCGTAAAAAAAATAATAAAAAAAATCATTTTTAGTTACTTTTGCCTATATAAGTATATTTGAATATTTTTAGAAAAATTATAAAAAATAAAGCCCATCAATTTTTTTATTTTCACTTGGTGACTTAGTTTTAATAGTTTAAGCCTCGAACCCGGTTTTCTGGTTTAATTTTGTAAAAAATAATTTTTCTAAAATATCTGCAAACTAGTGATCAAATTTAAGTCTTCCCTTCCGAAAGCCCTAATTTTATTTTTACTGGTTAAACCGGTTAGCGATTCCATTTTTTTTTTAAATAACAACATTTCTTTTATTTAGTTTAATGTCGAGTAATTTATATTAAGCGGGCTGGGATTAATATAGGTTAAATTAAGGAAACCAAAATAAGACTATAAAATTATCGACTCTACTAGGGACCACTTATGGGCTAGCTATGTAAAAATTAAAAACTTAATTGATTTTTTTTATATATTATTCTTTTCTTTTATTGTATTATAGTAATACTAATTGTTTTTTAGTGATGTAGGCCTAAGAACAAAAATTGGCCCAATGGGCCTTTTAGGGGGTTAGGAGGAATTTTTTTAATAATTCATGTGTTTAGAAATATCATCAAATCTTCTATGAAGGATATGAATTGTAGGCTAAAAAGAGGGCTAATGCCTTTATTGTAGCAGTGTTTGGAATAATGTTGTTTCCCTTCAGATATGGTCAGGTCCACTATAGGGTTGCCGAGCTAGCGAATCAATTCCTAGTTGGTAAATCTTATATACCAGTACCATTGGCAAAACAATTTAGGATGCTTACTCACCAGAAGAAGCAGGGGTATAGTTTTTTCATGGCTAACCCTACAATCTTTATCGTATAGTTTCCTAGTCATACATAAGGGTGTGGAGGGAATCTTCTTAGAGAGTCCTTGATAGAGAATATGAACCTGATTGACAAATTTGCCCGCTACGTCAAGGTACCAGATGAAGCTCAATTTAAGGGATGGGTGTCAATTATCCCACAAAATGCAGCCAGTAGACTTTATGTGGACAGCTAGATGGAGCCATTGTACTTAAGCCATCTTGGGGTGTATCGATTATGCAAGTTACCTTTATTGTTATTACAGGCTGTATTGGATATTTCCCAGCTTGTGTCACCAGATAGCTGGGCCCACTATAAGAGATAGCCTATAGAGACTCTTTGGATGCTGTCATAGTGAATTATCAAGATCCTTATCTATCCACGGCTACTCTAATCTAATGATTAGCAAAACTCATGAAGCTGTGGGAATGAAGAGAAGTCAAGAAGATAGTCAATGTAGGAACTTTGAGGGGCAAAGTTGGAGAATCTCGAGCCACCAAGCAGTTCATTTATGATCAGTTGGAGAAGATTGGAAAGATATAGTATGAAGCTCCAGATGTATATAGACATGAGCCAGATCCAGCACGTCTTTCACCCATTGAGTGGGCCTACTGAGACACCATATGGGCCAGAGTTAAAGCCCAATTCTAGGAAAGCAAGAGGATCGTTAAAGAGTTAAGGTTGGAAAATGAGAGACTACTAGAGGAAAATCAATTCTTGAGGAACAAGATTCGAGAAAGGGATGTTACGATACGAAGACTTATGAGGGAAGTTGATAAAGCTCATCTCAGTTAGATCTGTCAGCTCTTATAGATATAAGATTTAAGTTTTTTTTAAAGATTCATTAAGAGTTTTTCTTTTCCTTTCGCTTAGTCCATCATATAAGTTGGATGTTATGATTAATAAATTTGTAGCTTTATTAAATAAAATTTTCATTAATTGCATAGTCTCTTACTCATTATTAATTATTTGTTTGTTTGTTTATTTGACTTTTAAAAAGGAAGAAAAAAAAAACACAAAAGGAGGCAAACAACAGAATAACAAATGTCACAAAAACAGGAAAAAAACAAAAAAAACAAACAAAAAAAATCTTTAATTCACTAAAAAGTCTAAAACCTGGGTTTTTGTATAGGATTTTGAAGATAGCATCCAAGCGAGCAGACTCAATTGGAAGCTTGATATTCACATGTTCTAAGGCAAGGATGTCAACTCAAGGAACTGAAAATGTCAGTCAAACCGAGCTCGACCCAAGAGTAGCAACTCTAGAAGAAAACATGAATAAGATGGCCGAATAGATTTAGGCTCTCACTCAGGCTATTGGGATCTTTAACAATAGACAAGGATCTCAAGTTAACCTAAATTGGTATGTAGAAATGACCCCTCCCCTTGAACTAGAAGATAAAGAATCAGCCTTTAATGTTAGGGTATGGAGGAAGGAGATCGAAGAGAAACACCACGAAGTAGAAAGAAAGGTCATACAGAAGTTAATCGAGAAAATGAAAACCCTAGAAATGGTAAATGGGTTTGAGCGAATGGGAATGATCATTTTGCCGACCTATGAAGACAATGAATTCCCAGAAAGATTTAAGGTGCCAGAATTTGAGAAATATGATGGGACTGGCTGCCCGAAACTCTACACTAGGTTGTACATCAAGAAAATGGAGAAATATACGAAGTATGACAAGGTAATGGTCTAGACTTTTAAGAACAACTTAACTAGACCCACTTTAACCTGGTATGCCTAGTTGGACTCAAATGAAATTAATACTTAGGATAAGTTAGCACAAGCTTTCTATAACCAATATAAATTCAACATTGAAGTGGCTCCGTCCATGTAAGATCTAAACAATCTACAAAAGAAGACCAATGAGAATTTTAAAGAATATGCCTAAAGATAGAGGGGCATGGTAGCTAGGGTGATTCTACCCTTAACTGAAAAGGATTTGACCTTCACTTTCATTAATACTCTTGGAAGCCCATATTACCGACACTTGGTTAGGCACCCGACTTCTAATTTTGTAGAAATTGTAGCCTTAAGAAGCTGAATTGAGGAAGCCATTGCTATTAGGAGGCTACGTAATCTTGAAACAACTAAAAAGAAGACATCTCCACTATCAACATTATCGATACCAACAACCTTGTTAGACCCATAGCCCTAGTAGCTATGATTGGAGGATCTAATCCCCCATCGAGTCCAAATCAAAACAATTGCCTATAAAGAAGACAATTCACACACGATTAAGGAAGGAGAATCTCTTGACATTTGAAATACCGAGAGAAAGGCAAAGACTGAGGGATTATAACCCAGAGCTTTGATGTGATTATCATCTTAGGTAAGTGGGGCATTCTACGAACCAATGTTGGAGACTTAGACATAAAATCTAGGATCTTATTGATGCCAAATTGGTTCAATTAGATTTCATACAAACTCCCACCCCCAACATGGCTAATAACCTTCTGCCAAATCATGGACATTCGATCAATATGATCGTTGCAGAAGCTTCTAGACTAGAAATCAACCTAAATAATCTCCTCATCACTATTAAGGAGATAGCGTGGAATCTGAGGAAGGCTGGGTACTTGCAGGATATGAATCTCCAGGATAGGACTCAAAGCAAACCGGCAATATATCGACTACCTAAGGAAGGAAAGATAAAGAAAGTTGATATCATAGCTATGACAATTCCATAACCGCGAAAGAGAAGTACTCAATGGGAGCTTAGAAAGAGATATGAAGCTGGAGATCCGATGGTTGACACCTTAGGAGAATCGATAGGGAAGTTTCAGTATTTGGTGGATTACACTGGTTCACCTGCCATATATGCTGACACCTCGCCCATTGGATGGGGTCTAAAATTTGAGGAAGAGGATAGACTCATTGTAGAAGCCAAGAAGGTGACTAGGATGGTTGGAATGAATGGAGACTGGCCCAAGTCATTCATTTTTTAATATGATGGAAAGACTAAGAAAGTTGAGGAATCGAGAAAGCCTAAGAAGATCGCTTTCAATGTCCTAATAGCCCTAAAGAATTATTAAGTAGCACCTTTAGATTACCAAGTGGTGAATTGAACGACTAGGGCCTTATTACCCATGGTTAGTGGGCTTACTCACTTAGGACGAGTTTATGATCAGCATGAGTAAGCTAAGAAGAAATCCACTGTAGAAGAGGCTTCTCAAAAAATCTTTAAAGATATGGAAGATAAAGATTAGAATGTTGCCAAAAAGATAGTGAAGGACAGTGAATACAAGATAATGGATCAACTAGTGACGATACCAGCCCAAATTTCTTTGATGGGCTTGTTGTTATTATCAGATACTCATTGAGAGGTACTGATTAAAATTCTGAAGGAGGTTAAGGTACTTGAAGGGATTTCTATGAAAAAATTGGGGTTAGTGGTAAACTCAATACTTGCAGTGGATCATATCTCATTTTCACCAGATGAGCTAGGTAAAGAAGGAGACCAGCACATAAAGCGCCTCTTCATAGTGGTGAAGTGTACGGGGAAAATAATTGCCCGAGTTCTAATAGATAATGGGTCATCATTGAATGTATGTCCATTGACAACGCTAAATCTACTTGGTGTGGGGGCAATTAAAATAAAGCCCAGCTTGATTTTAGTAAGAGCTTTGATGGGTCAAAATGGGAGATAATTGGAGAAATCGAGTTGCAAGTCAAAATTGACCCACAGGTGTTTATTATCCCCTTCTATGTTCTTGACATCACGCAAACTTTCAATTTTCTACTAGGATGATCGTAGATTCATTTAGTAGGGGCAATTTCGTCCATCCTACATCAGAAAGTGATGTTCATAGCTAATGGACAGTTGGTTACTATTCTTAGAGAACAGGACTATGAGATTTACAAACAAACAACTATTCCCTATGTCGGGGATGAAGAATTGGAAAAGCTAGGGTTACAGATTTTCAACGAAGTCGATATGATTGAAGAAGCAAGACAAGGGGCATGGGGTCATTTGAAATAGCCTAAGCAGTAGATTGGAACATTCAGGCTTGGATATGAGCCCACTAGAGAGGAGATTCAAGAAATGAAGGCTAAAATCGGGAGCCAAAGAGGGGATTAGCTGTACCATGCTCACATGGATTTTTCAGACATCCGTCAGACATTCCCAGCACCAGCTGATATTTAAGAACCTGAAGTAGCCAGTTTATGTAAGGCCTTGACTTAGCAATGCAACATTGGTCTGAATTGGAGAGAAAATGTCGATGTACCAATTTCTTTGTACAATTGGTTTTCCGTTCCCATGAATAGGTGTCTCTAAAAATGCAAAATTAGATTAATTAGGAATATTCAATTTTGATAATTAGTTTGATTAGTTAGGTCTTTTCTAATTTGAATTAATTCATTCAATAAAATTCATTTCTTTCTATCAATTCTTCCTTGTAATTTATTTGTTGTCCTTTTCTTTTTTCTTTATTCCTCATATTCAATAAAAATGATGAACGTAATGGATATCTCATGTATATAGATGATGAAAGTACCAATATCACTTTTAGCCTTGCTAGGTTAGACATCGAAGATGATATTGAGACTCCATACGAAATTCAGGAGAGTTGGTGTCGACATGAATAGGGTAGAGTGATTATTGATGAACTAATGGATGTGATTAATTTAGGAACGGAGGAAAATCCATGAAATTTGAAAATTTGTGGTGATTTAACGAATGATCAGAAGTAAGAGTTGTCACAATTGTTGTTTGAATTCTTGGACATATTTGCTTAGTCTTATGAAGATATACTCGGTTTAGACTCGTCTATTATAGTTTACAAGTTGCCAATCGAGGAAGAAATTAAACCAGAAAGACAAAAGCTTAGACGATTTAGGCTAGATCTACTCCTCAAAATTAAAGAAGAAGTCAAGAAGTTGTTAGAAGTTAGATTCATAGAAGTAGCGAATTACCCCGAATGGGTGGCTAATGTGGTGCCAGTGTTGAAGAAAAATGAGAAGTTAGGGTTTGCATAGATTTCTATGATTTAAACTAGGTGACACCAAAGGATAATTTTCCTTTGCTGCATATTGACGTATTAGTGGAAAATACAGTTAGAAATCATCTTTTCTCGTTTATGGATAATTTCTTGGGGTATAATTAAATTAAAATGGCAGAAGAAGACAAAATTAAAACAATGTTTGTTACCACTTGGGGAACGTTTTGTTATCGTGTAATGTCGTTTGGGTTGAAAAACACTGGGGCAACTTACCAACGTACTATGGTTGCCTTATTCCATGACATGATGCATCAAGAAATCGAAGTTTATGTGGATGATATGATCACTAAATCTAAAGAGAATGAAAACCACATGGATATTTTGTGTAAACTATTTGAGCAATTAAGGAAGTTTCAATTAAAGCTGAATCCTAAAAAATGCACTTTTGGGGTGACTTCAGACAAATTGTTGGGTTTTGTAGTCAGTAGGAGAGAAATTGAAGTAGACCCAAATAAAGTCAAGGCAATCGTGAGCATGCTTACACCTAAGATTATCAAAGAAGTTAAAGGATTATTGGGGAGATTAAATTACATTGCTCGGTTTTTACCACAGCTAACTGATAGATGCAAGTCATTGTTTAAGCTATTGAGGAAGAATATTGCGATAGAGTAGGATGAAGAATGTGAGCGCGCATTTGCTAAAATGAAAGAATATCTCATGAATCCTCCTGTACTGGTCACTCCCACATAAGGACAGCTATTGATCCTTTATTTAATGATTCTCCCCAAATCAATGGGGTATATGCTAGGGCAGAAAGACAAAAAGGGAAGAAAAGAGCATCCTATATACTATTTGAGCAAGAAATTCATAGAAGGTGAAGAAAAGTACTCAAAAGTATAAAGAACGTATTGTGCCTTAGTATGGGTGATACATAGACTCAAGCAGTACACTCTCTATTACTCAATAGAGTTGTTGACAAAACATGACCCGTTGATGTATTTAACAAAAAAGCCGGCATTGATTGGGAGAATATCGAAGTGGCAAATGCTATTCTTTGAGTTTGATATCAAGTACGTGAGTCAGAGTTCGGTCAAGGGGCATGCAGTGGCTAATCAATTGGAAAAATACCCATTAGAAGATGAAGATGAGGACTTAGAAGCACAATTTCCTAATGAAAATGTGATGGTGGCAAATGAATTGAGTGGTGAGAAGTTAGGATGGAAAATGTATTTTGATGGAGCAGTTAATGTGTTTAGATGTGGGATAGGAGTAATATTGGTCTCACTTGAGGATAACCATTTTCTTGTGGTAGCAAGATTAACATTCCCATATACCAACAACATAGTAGAATATGAAGCCTACATTTTGGGGCTCAAAATGGCGCTAGATATGGGAATACAAGAATTGGAAGTGTATAGAGATTCTTCCCTTATAATTCTCTAAACCTTAAGGGAATATAAGACTAAGGATGAGAAATTAATACCTTACCATAAACATTTAAGCGAGCTAGTTGAAAAATTCCAAGAGATTTCATTCACTTACATTCCAAGGATCCAAAATCAGTTTGTTGATGCATTGGTTACATTAGCGTCAATGGTGAAAGTCACAGACGGAATAGAAATTCAAGCCTTAAAGATTTAGGTGGAAGAAAAATGAGCCTCTCGCCTTGCAGTTGAAGGGAAGGGAACAAAAGAACCTTGGTATCATGTTATCAAGAAGTTACTTCAAATGGGAGAATCTCTTGAAGATGCTGATAAAAAAGATAGAAAAACTTTAAGAAGGTTGGTTACTCATTTCTTATTATGTAAGGCCATATTATACAATAGGTCACCAGATGTAGCACTATTAAGGTCTGTGGATGAAGAAGAAGTCAAGAAATTGATAAAAGAAGTGCATGAAGGAGATTGTGGTCCTCATATGAATGGGTATATGCTAGCTAGAAAAAACATGAGAAAGGGGTATTTCTAGATGACGATGGAATCAGATTGTATCAAGTATGTAAGGTCCTATCACTTATGTCAGGTATACACTAATAAAATCAACGCTCCTCCCTAAGAATTGCATATGTTGTCATCTCTTTGGCCTTTCTTGATGTAAGGAGTCGACATGATCTATCCAATTTCAACAACGGGTTCAAACGGGTAGAGATTCATTTTTGTCGCGATTGACTATTTTACTAAGTAGGTAGAAGTAGCGTCGTATGCTATAGTGACCAAAGGAGTAGTGGTCAAATTCTTGAAAAGAGATATTATTGCAAGATATGGTGCACCCGAGTCTATTATTACAAACAACGGGACGAATTTGAATAACAAGTTGATGGATGAAGTGTGCCGCCAGTTCAAGATCAATCACAAAAATTCAACTCCATATCGAACTTAGATGAATGGAGCTATTGAAGCCACTAATAAGAACACCAAAAGAATCATTGAGAAGATGGCAATCACATATAAAGATTGGCATGAGATGCTTCCCTTTACTCTCATGGCCTATAGAACCTCAGTCAGAACTTCTGTTGGTGCAACTTGTATTCATTAGTGTACGGAACTAAAGCGGTACTACCAGTAGAAGTAGAAATACCTTCATTCTAAGTATTGGTAGAAACTCAGCTCAATGAAGCAGAGTAGGTAGATGAGTGAATACTTACAGTGATATGTCGTGGTTAATGCTACCAATAGCGAATGATTTGAGCTTTTAACAAGAAAGTATGCCCGAGGTTCTTCAAAGAGGGAGACTTGGTATTGAAGAAAGTGTTACCGAACGCAAAAGACCCTAGGGGCAAGTTCACCTCGAATTACGAAGGCCCTTATGTGGTGAAAAGGATATTATTAGGAGGTACATTAGTGTTGATAGAGATGGACGGCTCAGAATTAAGAGGACCAGTGAATTCAGATGCAATCAATTTGTATTATCCATGAAAACGGAGATTTAACAAAGACTTCAATTTTTCTTGAATAGTTTATAGTTAATCTTTCATCGTTTACAAGTAAAGTTGATATCCATAAATGTTTTCAAATTCGAATGGTCATTAACCAACAAACACTCCACCAATAAACCCTGTTTCTTAGCAACATTCACTTAAATACGAAACACTTACCATTGACTTTGAATCACTAGTTAAATTGAAATCGAATGTTCTTAATAATTTAATCTTGTTCATTCGAAAAGAGATTTATTATTCAAAAGTCATAAAGAGTAAAAATTGAAATTTGAAAGCAGACTAAGAAAATTCAAGACGTGGGTATGGTTTAGAAGAGAAAAGAAAAGAAAATAAAAGAAGAAAGAAAGGAGAAAGAAGAAGTAAGCACAGACCCTTGGAGAAATTCTGAGCATGCCAATCAGTTGCTATCTGAGAAGTCCTTTAGTTCCAAAAAAAATAATTTTGAAAAAAAAAATCTTTTGAGGAATTAAGCTAGTTTTGAAAATTAATCTTAAAGAGATCTATCCTCTTCAGATCAAACCAAAAGGAATCTTAAAGAGATCTATTCTCTTTGGATTATCCATCATATAGAAAAAATAATTTTGAAAAAAAAAAGTCTTTGAAAAGAAATCTTTTGAGGAATTAAGCTAGTTTTGAAAATCAACCTTAAAGAGATCTATCATCTTTAGATCAAACAAAAAGGATTCTCAAAGAGATTTATCCTCTTTGAATTATCCATCAAACAGAAAATAATTTTGAAAAAAAAAGTCTTTGAAAAGAAATCTTTTGAGGAACTAAGCTAGTTTAAAAATTAATCTCAAAGAGATCTATCCTCTTCATATCATAAATCAAAAGGAATCTCGGAAAGATCTATCTTCTTTAGATTGTCCATCAAAACGAGTTAATTTCACCTCCAATGGTTCTTGCCTTATCCTTCTAAGATAGGCCCCCTTAAAATTTTTGCTCTATCTTTTCAAGATAGACACCATTAAGCCCTATACCTTCAGGATAGGCCCCTTTGAAATTTTTGCGCTATCCTTCCAAGATAGACGCCATTAAGCCCTATCCTTCCAAGATAAACCTCCTTGAAATTTTTGCTCTATCCTTCCAAGATAGATGCCATTAAGCCCTATCCCTCCAAGATAGGCCTCCTTGAAATTTTTGCTCTATCCTTCTAAGATAGATACCCTTAAGCCCTATTCTTCCAAGATAGGCCCCCTTGAAATTTTTGCTCTATCCTTCCAAGATAGACACCGTTAAGCCCTATCCTTTTAAGATAGGGCCCCTAGAAATTTTTGCTCTATCCTTCTAAGATAGACACTATTAAGCCCTATCCTTTTAAGATAGGCTCCCTAACCTTTTGCTCTATGGGCAATTTATTCTTTACATCAACCTTTCAAGTTGATATCCTTCATCAAAATAAAACACATATCAGTTCAAAGTAGGGTTTGGCAAAAATGGGTATCTTTTTCTGTCTTTATAGCAAAGTTCTAATCGAACTATACTATAAAGAGGAGCAGCTATAAACATCTCATTTTTGCCAATTTTTTTTTTTTTATTAATTGAGCTAAGTTAATGAATAAAAAGAAAAATGAAAAATAAAAATAATAATAATAAAAAATGAAAAAACATAAAAATAGAATAAAGAAAATTAAGTTAGGTCATATGAAGTTGAGTCAAGAGTCAAGTCGTATCAAGTTGGATTAAGTTGAGTTGCTAGATCAATTATTAAGATGGGCTAAATCAATTAGTTTTGGGCTAAACCAATTTAGAGGCTCGAAATTAGGATTTATTAAATTATTGGACTAAATTGGATCAGGCCGGACCTTAAAAAAAAAGCCTGAACTAGCTAGGGTTTTTAGAAGTTAGGGAAAATCTAGGTTAAATTGCAAACAAATCTTTTGTATCTTTGATATGAAAGGTTCGATTTTGGAACCTATAAATAGCACATTGGTTAGTAATTCAGGGAGATTTTTTTTTTCTTTTTTTTTTTTACGCACAACACCCAAAATACTGTACACATGTTACAACCACACCACATGTGCCACCATACTACCCTTACGTGCTTTGATAAACCACTACATGAGCACCTCGCGCTACAACCACGTTACACCACATCACTACCAAGATCCACATTGCTACCGCATAGCACCACCGCCTAAGCATTGCCTAGATCTACGCTATCGGTACCAATGCCCTGTCGCCTAAAGTACCGTTTAAGCCATCGCTTAAGTCACCACCTAAGCATCGCTCATTGTCGCCTGAAGCATTGCCCATCGCTGTCACTAACATTACCCAAACCATCACTTAGTTCATCGTCACTGCGTCCCAAACCATCGCATAGTTGCTCGCTTGTACCGCCCGAGTCACTACTCATGCCATCGCCGAGCTCTCGTCCATTTGTTACCCGAGCTCTCGCCCATGCCATCACCCTCACTAGCCCGAAGTCTCGCTTGTTCTCACCTAGTTGCATGCCTATCTACTTGCCCATCTGCTCACCCACGTACGCCTAAGCCATCGCTTAAGTCACCGCCCGTGCTCGCCTACAATGTTGCCAACGTCACTTAGATCATTGCCCAACATCGGCAGTCCAACGCTAGGTTATTTTTTTATTTATTATTTTATTTTGTTTATTTTAGTAATTTTTATTAATTTTCTTTATTAGTTATCTATTTTTATTATTAATTAATTTTTTGTGTTTAAGTGCAAGCTTTTTTTATATTGCAATTTTTGTTAAATTGGGTTTTTTTATGAAAAATCACATTTTATTTAATAAAAAATATATTTTTGGCACTTAGTGGTTTTGGAAAAAAATAAAACAAATCTAAATTGATTTTTTCCTTTTAAAGAAAGAAAGGATAGTTAATTAGGGTTCATGTTTAATTTAGGAAAATTAGATTTTTTAGAGTTTTTCTTAAAATAATAAATTGATAAAAAAATGTAAATCTTGCTTGATTTTCGAAACAAAAGTGACCCATTTACTAAAAATTTTATAAAAAAAGGAACTATGATAGGTTTGATCCTAATTAGTAGGTATGTAGGCACTTTCACGGTAATCGTTAAAAAATAATTTTTTTCCCTTTTTAGAAATTCGTAATAAAAAATAATAATAGTAATAAATCATTTGTTAGTTACTTTTGCCTTTTTAGGTATATTTTAATATTTTTAGAAAAATTATGAAAAATAAAGCCCATCAATTTTTTTATTTTCACATGGTGACTTAGTCTTAATAGATTAGCCCCCAAACCCAGTTTTCTAGTTTAATTTTGTAAAAATTAATTTTTTTAGAATATCCGCAAACGAGTGGTCAAATTAAGGTCTTCCTACCTGAAAACCCTATATTATTTTTACCGATCGAACTAGTTGGCGACTCCATTTTTGTTTTTGAAAAAGAAACATTTCTTTTTCTTAGTTTAATGTCGAGTAATTTATATTAAGTAAGCTAAGCTTAATGTAGGTTAAATTAAGGAAACTAAAATAAGGCTCGATAGAAATTTAGACCATTCTTATAGTATTTCAAGAGAAGCTATAATGAAGCATAAGTTTCCATATAGCTCATTAATTGGTCTAACTATATATCATTTGTATTTTAGGAAAGGATATAGCACTCATATAATTTCACACATTAACTAATACATATCCAAGAACCATATAGTTTTGTGTCTCTAATTCATGTTAGTCATGGTAATAGATCCTTAAGTTATACCATCCACAATGCATCCTTTAAATATAGGCAAAAACTAAGCAAGGTGTTAGTATTGATATACAAGTATGCCATCATCTTAGTATCATTACAGTTTTCTAAACTAATAGCAGTTGACATACCATACACTCTACTTTCATTAATTATCACTATTGAAAACCCTCATTTAAAGGTTACTAACATTTTTCTCAATTATTTAATCTCGCCCTTTCATTCTATAATCAACTACTTAATTTCTCAAGTTAAATTTCATGGCATTTCTAAGTTAAATCAATCCTCATAGATTATCCTAGGTTCAGCTCTTGCATCAATTCCTAACTTAAGTTCTATATATCCAATTACCTCATATTTTTATTTGCTCAACATTTTGACTTATATTCTGAGTCACATTTTGACCTGCATACGATGCTTCTTAAATCATCAAATCATCTAATTTCAATACTAGGTTTCCCTATTTTCACACTTCACTAGAATAGTTCAGCTACCTAATACGCATCTACAACCTTTATATTACATATACAAATTAAGCTACTCAATAAATCTTACATTTCCAACACATTACTTCCATGTTAAACTGGAATTATCTAAAATCCAACTTCATAGAGAAGAATTAGATCTTCAAACAATACTTTAGGGAATATTTCTAGGAATGCATGTGACATACCCATGGGTACATAATTTAGACCTATCGGTTTAGTATATCTAAACCTTCCTTCTTCTTTTCCAACATTACCTAACTAGTCATTCCAACAACAACCTTAGAAGTCACATCCCATATTCCCTAAGTGGTTATGTTCTAGTCAAAATCTAGTAAAGCTAATATAGATACCTCCTTACAACTTTATAGGTTTACTAGATGAAAGTTGTTGTCTTCTATAGTTCAGAAATAATATTAATGCATCTTATCTTTTTCTTATATATATATATAGAGATAGATAGATAGTAAATATAAATCTATAGTCTAAGTCTTTTACTAACCACTCATACCCTACTTTGAGTGTTTGCTTACATTGTCTAGCTGATTTTATTTAGGACACTTTAAAGCAAATTCTTAAGAAGCATGCTTTAAGCAAGTTTTTAAGAAGAATGGTCTGATACCAACTCAAAATCGTCATGCTTTAAAGAAGTAGAGTCGCAATAACCCCATCGCGTGAACCATTATAGGATAAAAGCTGATCTCATAGCTACTATTGTAGACTTAGTTTATATAAGGCGAACGTAACTCAATCACTTTCAAGCGTTAAGTTTTTTATCAGTCTGCTATAAACTTGTGGTGTGATATTTTTAAGGTTGTTTGTAAAACATGATTTTTGTAACTGATCTTCTTCAAAAGATTTGAATTTGGAAAATGATACTTGATAAATATTCAAAACTTTCAAATACTTAAAAATTTATGTGTTATAAAAGTCCATTTGCTTACAAAACTTAGTAAACATGTTAGTAGTGGAAAACTAGAGGGCCATATAAGGAGTCCTTAGTAGTTTCACTAATAGTTGGTAATATTGACGTTCAGGACATAATTTAGCAAATTATTCACAATCCTGACTTCTCAACCCTACATTCAATCTATTGAATTTAGGTAGCATACTTAGAAGTCTACTTTAAACCAGTGAGACAACTCTTGATCAGTAAGTGAGTTAGAGACAAAAATATGCATTTAACATAGATACATTTATGGTTTTAAATTAGGTTAGTTAGATGTAATGCATGTGTAAGCAAATGTCATTGCATGACGTTATCCGGTCTGTCGTGAGATTAGAGAAATTATGCCTACTCTAACTTAGGTTGAGGAATTTGACACCCCATACATGTAAATCAAAACCAAACTCGAACTTATGCAATTGAGAACACCCTCCGCTTGAGACTCTCTTTGAACCATGACCCCCAACTTTGCTGCGACTTCCTCTTCTGTCACTTAGTTCGACTAAGGGTGGGAAAATATATATTTTAGCTATCCTCATTGAAAGAGTCTGTGGTTGGCCCAATAATCCTAGTAATAACCCTTAATGGGTTATATGCATGTTAAGCTAGAAATTAAGTCTAGTTCGAATTAATTCAGTTTTGGGGTGATAAATGAATTTAGACAATCCAAACAAAACAGAGTATACTAAATAATCACAACATGGAGCTCAACTCCCGCAACAGTAGAACAGCAATATTTAGACACATGCATAGCATATACATAAACAACTACATTACATTTATAAGCCAACAACATACCAAAGCCTTTAAGTACTTTAAAGTACTCCAAAATGCTATGAAGCATTAATCCCACTTAATTAGATATTGATGCTTGTTCTCTTCATGTATCCTTCCTGTCTTCTTTTATTACCCCTAGAATTTAATGTAACCTCCTCAATTCTGATCTACTATATAACATAAGAGTTCATTTTGACATTCAAGAATGTTCTTTAGTTGAGTTCAGTGAGTTTTCTAAGGTTTTTATTAGGTATTAGTCTAATAGTGTAGGTTTTGACCTAATATTTTTGCATAGGTTGCTACTTAGTAGTTTCTGGCCTAGGTTCTGACTTCAGTAAATTCTTAGAGAATGTAAGTATGCAACTTTCTAACCTACTTTTTGGCTCCAAGTGATCCACTATTCAGTTCCACCATCTTTAAACTTCTAATGGCTCCTACATCTAACTTCTTCTATCAAACTACTTTTTGACTTAAGTTTTGACTAGCATTGTAGTATAAGCTATTGTCCAAGAGGCTTTTGAATTATGTTATGACTTTGATAAGAATGTAGATCCCAAATATAAACCACTTTCTAACTTAGATCCAATTTTTGTGCATTCAAAATTATTTACACCAAGTTATATTTTGACCTAGTTTTTGACACAATTTCTAACTTTACTGCTACCCCTAAATCTTACTACACATACAATCCAACTTACCTTAAGTTATAAAACATCTATAACCTACATAAATAGTAAGCAATAACTCAAAACTACAATTCATTTATGCATTTTCCATTAACTCTTCCATTTAGTTACATATTCATTTGCATTTTGAGAATTTAAACCTTAAACTACTAAATACGCACTTAAACTTAAAAATCATCATTCCTAAACTTATAATAACCTACTTTTAATTGTTGTATGTGGTTAACTATAGGTTGTGATAGGAATCAGCCTGCGACTATCTTGAAGCTGAGGTTGAACCGTTTGAGCCGAGGCCTAACGGTTGCTAGATGGCCGAGAAGTAGAAAGGAAAACACTTAGCATCAAGCCTATCGTTTGCTGAGAAGTTGAGAGAACACATTATCGAGGGTTATAGGCCTAAGATCTACTTTGCATAGCATGGAAAGACCAGTGCCGACTAATTCTAAGACTTGACAATTATAGGCTGACCTCTCGAGTGCCTTAGGCAAGCATTGCGAGACTTTAGGGAGTCATATCTAAACCTAGACATCCAATTGCTGACTCCACCCAATTCAGATCTTGCTCCTTCCGGCACAAGCTGAATGACTACATGTCAACTTCTATTAAATCTATAGTTTTGCATTCTTGTACATGTTATCTTTATTTTATTTGTGGGCCAATTTTTTAGGGCTTAAGGCCTTCTACATTATTTATAGTTTTGCCACTAAGGTTTTAGGACTTGCTATAAATAGTAATATTTGTAACTAGCAAAAAGATCAGATTAGAAAAGAATATTTCAGATAGTATGTCTTTACACTTAGACATTCCTTTTTTGAATAAGGAAACTCTTGAGCTCTTGGAGCTTACATTTGCTAGATTACTGAGTGTTGAATAACTCTTTAATCTTTCTTACATTATAATTAATCTTGAACTTAAGATTGTGGTGAACCTCTCATTTGAGCTAGTTAATGAGTTGCATTTAACCCTCATTTGAATCTCAAGTGACATTTAGTGTTCATGAGTCGCATTGAACCTTATTTTGAGCTCAACCCCTGATTGTATTTGTGTTTTGGTGCATGATATCAATACACATTCACCCTTAAAACCCCCATTTCACTTCCTGCTCTTCATACCCATTTGAACCTTGAGTACCTCGTCCTTGGTTTTCAAGACCTGCTGTGTATCATCTTTGGTATCAAAGCTTTAGGGAAACGTACGTACAACGTTCTTCAAAGTTTGTTTCGTCATCTAAACATTTGTTAGTTGTCATTCTGTAGTGTAGTGTGTTGTTCATTTTTTTCGTAGTCATAGTATTGTGCTGATGATTGAGTTGAGTAACAGTAATTTTAGTAGTTGATTCTAATCGCTATGGTAGTGTCTATCAGTTGTGGGAAGTTACAGAAGTTGAGTAGTAATTGTTTCTAGGTTGTTGTGGTGTTTTTGTTGTAAAACGTGTTTATTCAATTTTCTAGAAATTATTGTACGGACAAGAATATCGAAAGATAGTGTCAATAACAATGGTGATAGTCCTCGTAGAAGCTTAAGAAGATGCATTGACAGCATGGAGTACTAGATCTAAAATCTCATTGACTCTATCTAGGAGTTTACTGGTTTAGTTAGAGGCTACAAATGTGTTAGTTGAGGTGAAAGAAGGGAACAAACACCCACCAGTAGAAGTAGCTCTAATGAGCATGATAATGATGAGCGACAGCCGAGAAGAGCTACTAAGCTGAGAAGAAGAGAAAACCAACCTAAGCTGAGAAGAAGAAATGACAAGAGTGTTAACTCCGTGGTGAATCAAGGAGCTCGAAGAAGAGAGTTGAGGTTGAGAAGGGATATGGCCAAGTAGAGCTCTAATAGAAGTGGCTAATTTGAGGTGAACCGACCAGCACAAAAGGTGAAGGTTGAAATGCAAACACATGGCTGAGGACTTGACAACATGAAGCTTAAACTATTGAACTTTAGTAGGAGTAGCTAACCTGAAGAGTCCCTTAATTGGGTTCCTCGAGTAGAAAAGTTGTTTGAGTGCTATGAGTGTGATGACAGAGCTTAAGTCAAGCTAGCCTTATTAGCCCTTATTGAATATGCAAGTCTTTAGTAGGATAAGTTGGTTGCCAAGTGAGATGCTGAAGAAGAAGAGCTAATCAGAACTTAGAGGCTCATGAAATGTTTGATGAATCAATGCTTCGTGCTAACCTACTTTAAGCAGGAGATGCTCTATGCTTTCTAGCACCTTAGATAGGGCTAAAACACTGTTAAGGAGTACTTGCAAGAGTTTAAAACTCTAATGACGAGATGTGAGATTGTCGAGCCATAAGACCACACCATTACTAGATTCTTGAGTAGACTCTGAGACAACATTATCGACATAGTTGAATTGCAACTATTTAATTCATTGGATGAGCTAATCAATTTAGCACTAAGAGTAAAATGTCAAAGGAGGAGGAGGCACCAAAGGTTGACTAACCATCCCCAACAAGCTAGCCTTGAGCTTAAGAAGTATGCTGAGAAAAGGCCGGAGAAGAAGATAGAGAGAGGTAAATTTAGATGACTTGATCATGTTGAGATAAAGAGGACCGAGGAAGAAAAAGCACTCGACAACAAGGCCAAAGAAGTGAAGTGCTTCAAATGCTTAGGCTACGGACATATTGTGCCCTAATGTTTGAATAAGAGGGCCATGGTCTGGAAAGGTGAAGGACCTAATGCTTAAGTAGAAGGTCAGAGTGATAAGAGTTTGGAAGATTAGTTGATAGAAGAAAGTATCTATGCCGAAAATCTGGATGAACCTACAGCTACGATGAATAAGCGAGTCGACTTAAAAGCAGATTTCGAGGAAGGGAAAATTTATTTCATATGTAGTGTCTAGTGAATAGGAAGACCTGTTCCTTGGTTATTGATGGAGGTAACTGCACCAACATCGTTTTTGCCGAGTTAGTGAAAAAGATGAAGATGCCAACCTACCTGCACCGCTGACCTTATGGATTGAAGTGGTTTAATGACAATGGTATAGTCTATGTGCATAAAAGAGCTCAGATAACATTTAAGGCTGGAAATATAAGGATGAGATTAACTTTCACGTAGTGCCTATGAATGTCTCAAATTTTCTTCATGGCTGACCTTGGGTGTATGACCAGAAAGTGATCTATGATGACTTCCTTAACATTTACACAATTCAAAAGGATGAAAAGAGCTATTGCTTGACCCCCCTGAGCATTGAGGAAATCCAGAGACACTCGGCACCCATGGTGAAGAGAAAAGGGAAGAGAAGTTTGTTTAACATTCAAGCCTATGCTCATTAACTAAAGTCAAGGACAACTTTCTTTTAGTCTCACGACAATGATAGGAATCAACTAGTGACTATCTTGAAGTCGAGGCTGAACAATTTGAGCTGAGGCCTAACAGTTGCTAGATGGCCGAAAGGTAGAAAGGTAAACACTTAGCATTAGGCCTGTTATCTATCGAAAAGTTGAGAGAATACATTGCCAAGCATTGGAGGCCCAAGATCCACTCGACACAGGATGGAGAGACTAGTGCCTACTAATCCTAAGACTCGGCAATTATGGGTTGACCTCTCGAGTGTCTCGACCAAGCACTACTAAACTTCAAGGAGTACTACCTAAACTCGGACATCCAATTGCTAACCTTACTAAGTTCGGATCCTGTTCCTTTCGGCATAAGTCGAATGATTGCATGCTAACTTCTATTAAACGCACAGTTTTGTATACTTGTACATGTTATCTTTATTTTATTTATGGGCCCATTCTTTAGGACATAAGGTTTTGTACATTATTTACAGTTTTGCCATTAGGGTTTTAGGATTTGCTATAAATAGCAACATTTCTAATTAGCAGAGAGATCAAATTAGAAAAGAAAGTATGTCTTTACACTTCGACATTCCTTTTTTGGAGTAAGGATACCCTTAAGCTCTTATAGCTAGCATTTGTCGGATTATTGAGTGTTGAATAACTCTTTAATCTTTCTTACGTTATTATCAATCTTGAACTTAAGATTGTAGTGAACCCCTCATTTGAGCCAGTTAGTGAGTTGCATCTAACTCTCATTTGAATCTCAAGTGATATTTAGTGTTCGTGAGTCGCATTGAACCCTATTTTAAGCTTAACCCCTTATTGTGCTTGTGTTTTGGTGTGTAATATCCATATACATTCACCACCAAAACCCCTATTTCACTTCTTGCTCTTCGTACCCATTCAAACCCTGAGAACCTTGTCCTTGCTTTTTGAGACTTACTATGGATCAAGTTGTAACATGATTTTGTAATGAGTTCATCAAGTTGTTTAGTAAAACAATACCGCTAATGCTTTGTTCTCACAAAAATGGAAATTTCGCAAAAATTTGGCGATTCAATTTAAAAAATTTGACTACATAGCGTAAAAGTATAATATTTTAGGTGTGTACTAGAAAAAAATTCTAGTAAAAAAAATATTGATTAGTTCTTCGAAAATGCAAATGACAATCACTATGTAGGAAATTTTTCTTAAGGACCCTATATTAGCATACTATGTTTATATTTGAATCCTTATATAAAAATACTGAGGGAAACCAAGTTTCAAAATATTTTAAGGTTAGGTATTTTTTTCAAAACTTAGTTAAAAACGAGGCTAGGCAACAACTCACCAAAACTTAGAGCTCTAACCACCATGGAGGGGGAGGGGCTTATCTACCAACTTAGTGCATGCTAGTCCTTTAGGCAACCACCAAGTTTCACTTCTAGTTGGTTGTTCTCTTCAGGAACTCACCAATTCCTTGTTTCACACACTAATTCCCCTAATTTTCTTCCCTCACATTTTACTCTCCATTTTCTTTTCCTAGAATTTTTCTAGAGTGTCATTTGCACTAAACATTCATCAAGAAGGAGGTTTAGTTTCTTACAATTTGGTTTAATGGTGGTTTGGAATTTTCTCCTCCTAGTAGCATACATTCCCTATTAGATTAGGTATCCATATTCGATAATTCTAACATTTCCTAGGCCAACAATTGGCTTCTTAGCTTGCCATGACATAAGGAGCAGTTTTCCTAGTTATTTTACTTTTTTTTTTAAATAATTTTTCCTATTTCTATCTATTTATTTAGTGAATTATACCCATTTTTGAATATTTTCTTTAACTACGGGTACATATATCTATAAATTAATTATACTTGATGTCTATACATATCTTTTATATATTATTTTATACACATTATTAATTATATTACTCCTATAATTTATCTTTAAGTGCTTGTTAATTATTAGGACATAATTCATGTGATATCGGTGTACATATTTTAATATAGTAACTTTCACTATTTTAGCTGTATCTTTATTTTTTTTATTATATTTTTAAATTCCAAGTCTATGGAAAATCCTTGACTAACATTCTTAAATCCCTCATAAGTTTTTAGTCTAATTGGTTTATCTTCTCGAACACCTTAAATCGCCTATTAAAACCTAGTCGTGTTAGTATAAGGCTTACAATTTATATAGTAAAACATAAACTTACATAGAATTTTGTACATGAACCTTGTAAGAAAAAAAAATTCCTAGTTTTTATTTATGAACTAAAATTGTGAATCAAACGAGGTCACTAAGTTGATCTAGTTGGCTCTAAAATACATGCATAAAAGTAAGACTTTTGCTCTAGTTAATCCTTACTCTAAACTCTTGAGTCTATGTTCATTAGCTTGATGGTTGCTTTTTCTTGATATATCTACTAGAACTTATAAAAGAAGTCTATGGGAACATGAGAAATCACCATTCAGCAAGGGGATAAAGATAAAAGCATACACCATGCAACAAAATAAGTAGGGTTACTCTAGCAATTTAATTAGTTGCAATGCATAACACATATGTCATCTACATACAGCATTACCTATTTGTTGTGAGCCAAGAAAATTTGTGTTTGCTTTATTTTAGGTTAAAGGAGCATTTAATGTGATGTAAAGACTCATAACTAAATGTAGACTTATATAATGCAGACCTATCTCCTTCTACTATTACCTTTAAACCAGTGCTCACAACCTTACTACAATCTCCTCTCTTATCATTTAGTTTGACTAAGAGTAGGGAAGTGATTATTTTAGCCATCTCTTTTGAAGAAGTCTATAATCAGTTAAAGAGACCTAATCATTCCTTTATGGATTGCAATGCATGTTTAATTGGAGTTTAGGTTTATATTTGGGTACGGTCCATTACTAGGGTAATAAACCAATTGCAGAAACTCAACTAGATAGCATAACATTACAAGACAATTCACAGTAAGAAAATCATCTAGAACAACATTGCAATATTTAAGGATACAAATCACATGCATATAACTGGTTACTAGCAACAATAAATAAGTATATAGTCTAGACTTCAAGTACTTCGAAATGGAACTCTAGTGTTATCAAACATTGATCCTACTAACTTGGAATTTAGATTGCTCAAGTCAATTATAATTGTCAAGCTATATGTTGAGCTTGATTTTTTCCCTAATTTTTATAATTTTCCTTAAACCAATCAGTATTAAGCCTTACCTGTTTAACACTAATCCTTGACTAAGGGTTAAAGAAAACTAACTTTTTAAATGTATTTTAAAAATCCTTTGGAGTCGTTAATTGACTGAAGACGAGAAAAAGAGCTAAATTATAACCAATTGGGTGGATTTATTATAATTTAGCTACTGGTCTATTTGATAAAACTAATTTTGTAAACGGTTTTGAGAACCAAAAAACAAGTTCGAGGTTTAAGCTTTTTTAAACCCTTATAGGTATCATCAACTTTTTAATTTTAGATATAATCTGGTAAATTCACCTTTTAATAACTATCTTAAAAAAATGAAATTTAATCATTAGTTAGTGAATTGAACAATTTAAACTAAAGTGGAAAAATAGGTTTTTTCATTTTTTATGTCACCTTATAGATACCTACGTACTTACTCTTTGAGATCAGGCATATGTAATTCTTTTTTCAAAATATTAGTGGGTTTGTCAATTTTAATAAAGAAAAAGGTCGGGTTTACATTTTTTTTATCCTGTTTGTTGTTAATTAAGGGAATTATCTAAAGGGTCTTAAAATTTTTGTCTTCTTTATTGTTATTTAAAAAAAAAATTTCTAAAAGGCCCTAATTTTAAAAATGGGTTGATTTTGTTTATCTTTAGAAAACTGATTTTCTAAGTGGTAAAGCAATTTTTATTCACTAATCTACCTATTTATTTATTCTATTTTTTCATTTATATTATTCTTATTTATTTCCTTTCTTCCTTTTTCTAATTTCCTTATTAAAAAGAAAACATCAACAAAGCTCTCTTTTTTTTGTTTTTTTTTTTCTTTCTATAAAGTTATAGTCATTATTACATGAACAAAAGAAAAAAAAAATAAAAAAGAGAACCAAAGCCCAACTAAGAGAAAAGGCAGGGTATGGTTAGGATCTGAACATTAGAGTGAATAAGGTCGCACAAAGAATAATAGCAATTCTAGAGATGTGATTAGGGTGGTTTTAGGCAGTTTTTTATGGTGTTAAGGGGTGTTTCATGTAGGATTTATTAGAAAGGGGGGGGGGGGGGGGGGG